>JAPQWV010001090.1:0-90000 GCA_027422505.1 Craterostigma plantagineum
CCTGAACCCCGAACCCTGAACCCTGAACCCTAACCGTCTTTCATCTCTAAGTACCGCAAGTGTTTGGAGGGAACCAGTTTCGCGGAACACATCAAACAGCAAATGATTATAATGACTTTTACTCCACCATTTGGTTAATCACACGGATTGATAGGTATATACAAATAGAATCCCCAAACCTATATGCATTATGAAAAGTAAAGAATTATATAATGTACCTTTGTGTCTATTAAGGAACGAACCGATGGGGCTTGCTTTTCCATGCAAAGATGACCTATTCCGCGGTTGTTTGTTGTTTTCATCATTGCCATCTCCTTCATCAAAACTGGTTCGATTACCTCAAATTCTTCTTTGACGTCCTCTCTTCTACAAACGAACAAGAACAATAGTTGCAACTGCAATTGTCTATGTAATAAGCTTTGGGATAGCTAATCAAACCTGACTTCCCCCAATTTTATCTCCATTTCATTCTTTTCTATGACACACGGTCCGAACTATCATTGCATTGCATTTGTTTCAGCATCCAATGCGGCCGCTCTTCCCATTTATCTTTTTCCTTCAGATGATAACTTGAGTTAGAGAATAAACATACCAAATAGTATATAAATATATAGTTTGCCTGCAAAGAATCTACCAACTTCCGATAACAATCTGCCTCGGCATTAGCAGTAATTGATCATTCAACAAGGAGTCCGGGCAAGATGTAGATATATCTTTCCTCCTCCAACTCATTCTATAAAAAAAGGCCATATATTAATCCATGCTCAACCATCACAATTGATCGGACTGTTTATTCCCAAACTGAAGATCATGCAGCTGCTTCAACAGCGTTGAATTATCTTCATCTGCATCTTGAAACCTCTGAAAAACGGTCATCAGCTAAAACATGTGGGCGGGCATACTCAAGACTCAACACAACAAACATTCCAGGTATGCCATCTTTCTGCATCTTGAGATTTATTATTTTCCGCCTACTTTCTTCTAGATCTCCTACAAGTACAAACAGACGAAGATAGCTGCAATGAGGCACAATAGCAGGACGTTTAGTAGAAGCTTTGAATTTTATAAACATATCCATCAGAGCACGATCTACCCCAAAATCTCACATCTATATTATCAACAGTTCACATAGTATTGTCCATACAGATGCCTGAAATAATAATTTCATTTTCAATAACAGTTAGGCGCTTTTTCTCCAACTGATCAACTGAATAATTACCGATACGAGATAATCTCATTCGCATATAGTCCGTGCTTGCATAGAATAACATCGACCACCTCCTGAAGGCAGTTAGCCTCTCGCAACATCAGATGATCAAGCCTATGCATTTACAATATGGATGGCGTGAACAAAATATGTCTCCCAAAATAAAATTAATGGTATGTCCCATGGCGTAATATGATTATATAATCAGTCTACTGTTATAGTCTCTTAACCTTCTATGGATGGCTTTCTCACTAGAATCTGAGCAGTTTCCTCAAATTGAGTACTTTGAGAATCTATAGCATCTTCCAACAAATTCATAAGCCCCTTTGTGGAAGCCTGACGAGCTGTGAGAGCCTCTTCAGAAAAGCCTATGGATAGTTGTCGTTGCCTTCTATGGCGACTCAGTTTTAGCAGCGTGTCGAGGAACTTATGCTCCGCAGAACAGGGTGGTGTGCCTGAAATGAAAGTCAGCAACTACATTTGCCACACTACCAGAGATAGCAAAATGCAATGTTACCTCGAGAAGCATCTAAGACTTCCAAACACTGGAAAGAGCTTTGACTACCCGCTTGGAGTGCAGGTAATAATGTCATCAATCAACTACATAGCATTAGAAGTCATGTGAGAATGGATGCCCGTAATAGTCACAGTGTCACGAACAACAAAAGCAGAACGAAAACAGAAATGAAGGGATATTTAATGAAACAAACCGCAATCTGGTTCCATAGTAGGAACGTTTAAGAGAAGCTGTGAAATTTGATAACATATCAATCAAAGCAAGATCTACCCCAAAATCTATATTACCAACAGTTGTCATAGCATTTTCCGAACAGATGATGCAAGAAATTTTCAATACCAGTTAGGCGCTTTTTCTCCAACTGACCTACAAATGATTGCTGATACAAGATTGAATCTCATTCGCGTATTCTGTGTGCTTGCATTGAGTAACATCGACCACCTCCTGAAGGCAATTAGCCTCTGCTAACATCATATCATCAAGCCTATGCAGTTGCATCCTAGTATTTGAAAACATGATGTTGATGACGAGAGGTAGCTAAGATTAGAATAGAGAGTTGTGGAAGCCATGAATGTTTTTACTTTTTTAATAGTTGGAGGGATTAGACAGATTCGGAGGGGCGGCACAAATTTGAATGAAAATGAGCAAATTTTGTTCGTGTTTGGGCTACGGTTGATAGGCCCAACTTCACGCAGCCCTAGGCATGTGACTTTCACGTGGCGTTTCTAACTACACTTCGTTAATGCCTGGAGTCATTCCATCCTCATCTCAATTCACCTCAACCGTACCGGCGAAATGAAATGCGAAAGCAGGCACTTTTCACATTGAAGTAATTGTCCTCGCCGATGAAGATGATCGCGGAGGCAGACCATGCGCCTGAAAGCATCCAGATTAGTGCGACGCCTCCATCTACAAATTGTGCAAAAACTTCAATTTTTGGGAAAAAATCGGGATTTATTATCCCCAAGAATAAACTTTCCGGCTCGTTGGTCCCTCTAGCACGAGGTTCTAAAAAAGGGGATGCTGCAAATGCAAGTGAAGGAGGCACCCAGGTACTGAGGAAAACCAAATGGGGACCTGATTTATTGCTCGATGCTACCGTGCGAAAAGCCAGAGTATTTGCTTATCAGGCATGGGGTATTTTCTTAGCTTGCATTAGTGAGAAGTTGGTGCATTGCGCCGGTGCTTGCTAACTTTCACAATTTTCAGTTCTTTATTTAGTGCTGGGCGACTTTCTTGGCTAATAGGATTCAGATTTATTTGGGGCTTTTATATCGTATTTGTTCTCCCAGTTGTTCTTTGATGTCTTTGGTTGTATGGATTTTGTCAGACTCGGATAAGTCAAATAGAACAACAAATGACTTTAGGGACAATGGACATAGAGGGCACTCAAGAGTCATTGTCTACATTGGGATTTCGTGCAGTGAAGAAATCTGATCAGCACCTTGGCAATGAGGTTAAATTATTTTGGATGGTGCTCTCTAATGTAGTCTTTAGTTTGCTGCTTTTGCATTTAGTAATCTCCCATTTAAAGTGCAGGAAATGGAACAGCTGGACATGAAAGGCGTGAAATTATTGGTATGGCGAATTCCATTGGAACACTTCTGCTCTCTGCCCATTTGAGGTACTTTTTGAAGTTTAATGACATAGTTTCTTATCAATTTCAGGTGAGATACTGAAGTTAAATGCAGCCTATAAAGCCCCCCCTGGTTATAAACCTTTACAAAAAGAGGCAAAAGTTTCAATTCCTGTGAGTGAATGTATTCCTGTCATTCCTCCTTTTCCACTGTGCTAAGCTAGTTGCATGTGAGAATTGCTCTGCTGAAGATCTCAGGCACTTATGGATGGACTAGGATGTATCCTTATATTCAGTTTAGCTTAGTCTTGGGAGTCATGTAGTTGTTCATTTATCTTAAAAATAACATATAGTGTCTATATGGCTAAATAAATAAAATAGTCCTAATGAAGGCGGCGTGTGACTTTTCATTGCAGATCAAAAATTATCCTGGCTATAATTTAATTGCTTTAGTATTTGGTCCTGCAAGTGCTACATTAAAGAGACTGGAAAAGGTATCACACTCCTTATTTTTGTGATGTTGTCTTATACTTCCATTTAATTAATTTTGCATGTGAAATTGCTCTTTAAGCATTTGGAGATTTATTTGTGTGAATCAGGATACAGAAGCTACAATTCGAGTTTATGGCACAAAGGCTGGCACGGGAGGGAAGGTAATAATTGACCCCTGAATAATATTGTGACCATTATCTTATCCAGTTATTTTTTCTCCTAATCATTTGTAAGGTTGAAATTGCTCCTGGTGATGGAAAAGTAATAGAGAATGTTTACGAAGACCTTTACGTACATATATCAGCTGACACATATGAGAAAGTTGATACAGCTGTGGCTTTGATTGAATTGTTGGTTAACCCATTGTTGATTGGTTTAAATCAAAGACCGAAAGTTAATTGACCATATCTCGATACCGACCGTTTCTCGTGAGGCAATCCCACTGTGGTCTCTGATGTTACATCTAGCTCAACTGTAGAGCCTGTACTCATACAAAAACTTCACAGCCATTTGCCAAATCATTTTTATCTCCATTGGGAAACTCTACCCACTATTTTCAGACGTGGTTTTCTGCCGGCCCACCACAAACACGAGCAATTTTACCTTCTGGGTTAGTAATCCCGGGATATTCGTCTGCGCAATTGGCCGGTGGTATTGCCCCAGCACCTTCCGCAGCAAATAATCCCCTTCATACCGTTTGCTTCAAGGCCAGTCGGAGCTTCAAGTTTCAGCCAAAGTCCGTTTGACTTCCCCTCCAGTGCTCAACTAGCCCATGTTTCACAGCCCCCAACGTGCAACAGGGACCAGGCAAGGTTATCTTTCCAACTTTTCACACGGAAAATGCTAAGCTTGCGTCAGGATCAGCTGCTAATGATAGACCTGGAATATCGTCTTCAATGCCTCAATCTGCTTATCAACTGGCATATTCTGACAACATTGCCTTGACTGCATCTCGAGGTAGACAAACTTGATTCCCGCTACTGTTATTCCTTCTCCATTGCATGTTACAACATATTCTTGCACATGTATGGGTAAGCTCTAATTTACTTGTGTAGTGGCTGGGCAACAACCCTCGCGGCGCTATTTCTCCTTGGTTTCCGCCAGCTCGACCTCCATCCATTGGACCTGGACAACCTACTACCAGTAGAGTACAGATGCATTCACCATCTGCAAGTGCACTACCAAGATCTGCGCCTTTTCACGTACAGCATCGTACTGCACTTGCAATACCTGGAGCCCATCAGTCCTTTTCTGAAAATGCTCCAACATTTGATTCCATGAGGCCTATTTCTATATCTAATTCAAGATATCAGCAACCGACTCCTGCTGCTGACTTCACCTTTCAGCATCAGCGGCCGCCAAATGCTGCTTCACAAATGTCTTGGCAAAATTCTCAGCAGGCACAGCAACATGTGACTCCACCTGTTCAAGTAGGACAGATGCCTTTACAGTCTCCATTGTTGCGGCACAATCTGGATAATGCCATGGCTCATGGTTTCCCAAGACCTCCTCAGCTTAGTCATCAAATGAATCAATCAAGGGTGCAAATTCCTCCAACTTTTGGTGGAATGCCCTTTGTGCCACCTAGACAGCCAATAGAGCACCATATGCCACCGAGGAACTTCATTCCTATGGTAGCTCTAGTGGTCCTTTCCATCTGGGGCCATCACCTCCGCTGAGTTATCGAACACACGCAGCCACTTGCTGGTAGACCATCTCCTAATACTCCAGTAGTGTATGATCCATTTTCTCCTACTCCAGGGTCTTTCAACCCCCATATGAATGGCAGTAAAGCAACAAAGTCTGATAGCGAGAATGATCCAGAGTATGAAGATCTAATGGCTTCCGTGGGAGTAAAATGATCATAAAGGAATAGGCCTTCATGGGAGTGATCCAGAGTATGAATGGTTCGTCGTGGAGATGTACTTTTTAACACTTTTATCAATGAAGATGGAAAAAAAATCTGATAGGTTTTTCTCACTTGCTGGTTTTGTAAGTAACGTACTGTCCGGCTTCGGTTGCTGACCAAATACAGGACATGATATAACACTTGTCACATGAGGTTTTGACGAGAAATATATGCATCGTTCCCTAAGAATGACAGTGTGATCTTGTTTGGGAGATTTTTCATTTCTTTATCTTAGGTGTGCATTGATGTTTTCAGGAATCAAAACTTAATGAATTCATGCTGACTAAATTCCAAAAAGGAACTTCGTGTGAGCATATGCTAGATTCAAAACATCGGATTGTTTTATTACAGCTGTTACAACTTATGCTTGTCCAAGATTGGTGCATTAGTTCGATGGGTCTGAAATCTTCAAAAAAGGTGCCTGTTGAATGGGGGCGGCTATATTCATATCAAGCCAGATACCATTGGGGTTAGTTTTGAATTAATGAACCCGCAACCTCCCCACATGTCTACAAAAGCTCATGATCATAGAGATATTAACTTGAACATAAAGAGTTGTATAAGGAACCCTACGATTCAAATCCAAGATCATCTTTTATATATCTCAAATCTTTACAAATCGAATGTCGTTCTGCCCAAAAGCAGTACCACAACCAGGACACTTGCGGTGGCGAATTTCCAAGTTTCTTTGAATGCATTGATTGCAGAACAGATGGAAGCATTTCACAATGACCACCTAACACAAATGGCAATTTATTAATGAATTACAGAAAAAGGATGGATTGTGGTTCGTTAGGATCAAAGACTTGAATGCCATACCTCCTTCGGCCGGTCAAAACAGACACTGCATTTAAGGATGGCCTTGCAGTCTTTAATCTCTTGCTGAAGTTTCTGCATTGCAGGCTCGCTGTTAGCAGTGATTAACTCGTCAACTGTTCGAGTCAATTCCACCAGTTCTTCATCGAGGTTCTTTCGCTCATTTCTGCAAGTCAAAGAGAGTTTTGCAGTGAAGAATAAAGATATATTACTTGCACATGTTGAAATAGAATAACTCATGTTAACAATCTCAAAAAAGGATGATTAGGAGGTCTAAATTTCTGAGAGAATTCTCAGCCAAGTCCACGGCGGTTAATGATACAAGAAAATAAAAGGGTGGCAACTAACAACCTTATTTAAACATAATCTAACCTTTCATTGTGCAGATCTATCTGAATATCGTCTAGTTTTCTTTGGATCTGCTCTTGTTCTTTCTCAGCAGACGAGACGGTGAGTTTCAGCATCTTTAATTCCTTCTCTGTGTGTCAGCTAATTCCCATCTTGCAAATTCAAGGGCCATTGACATGCGCCTATCGGCTTTAATAAAACTTAAAGCTTCTAGGTGATGAAGTTTCATCTGCAGGCTAAATTCGATTACCACTAGAAGTGAAGATGCTTTTTGCTTGCTAGAGCGAGAAATTTACCTGCTCTTCACTATGGGAAATCCTGGATTTCAAAGATTCAAGTGAGCCGTTAAGCTGTTCAAGTTGCTGAGCCAAAACTTCTTTCCCAGAGAGCAATAAGCTCTCCGACTGCTTTGCTTTCACACTATCAGAAACTAGCTGCAATTTAAAAAATAATGGAACGTCAGAAAGAATGTTGTCTGAGTTGGAAAAAAACAAGAATCGAGATGCTCAAGTCCACACATAAGGAAAGAGATTTGGGAGAAAAGACCTTGATGTTATATTCATCCCTTTCGGCCAGGTGCTCCACCAAATGCTGGTTTTGAGTCTGCATATCCTCATATGCTTGACCAATTGTCTGCATGTATATGTTGTGCAATTAAACGAAGCAATTCTCCACACACTAATCAATTGCCATGCTCCAACAGGTTAAAACAGCACCTCTATTTCCGATATATAAGCCTCTGCCTCGACATCCTTTGTTTTGATGGCTTCCTTGATCACTAAAACATCTCTGCATGTTAATTATCAGAACAGTCGATGTCAATGAAATATAACCCATGCACTAATAAAAAGAAAGGTGCTGGCAAGAATGCATATTTGCACATCGAATTATAGATTTCGTGTAGTTTATCTCTACAGTCAATGAAAAGGAGGAGTGCTACAAACCATGCACTAATAGAAAATGAAAGGAACCTGCTAGAAGAAAATAACTCAGCCTTCAACTCAGCTATTTCAGCTTCAGCGACAGAAAGCCTCTGCTTGCATGCTGCCTCAGCTTCATACGCTGCTTTCACTCTCAATTCCAAGCTATGTTCATCAAAGACATTCTTCAAGCTTTTAGCTTGCGTTTCAGCTTTCTGTTCAGATCCCCTAATCTCTGACAACACTCTTTCTCGAGAGAAGTCAAAAAGCACGAGATAGAAAAGAAAAAATCAATCAAAAAGAACGAGATAGAAAAGAAAAAATCAACGGATATGAAAAAACTTGCGATTTTTGGAACATGCTGGCACAAATAACCACTTATTATGCCCGTGTACTTGGACAATAACTAGGTTATCTTCAAAAGAGAAAGCTGTTATTTTATTCACCAATGGGTCATAAAGAGAGTCAAAATGCTACCTGTTATCATGAATCTGTAGACCCAACATATCCAAAAATATTTCAAGCTCCCGATTTCCATTTTGCATTTTCTCTGTCTGCAATTTCAATATAAGCAGCAAATATTTTTGGGCTACCAAAAAATGAAAGACCTTGCAACAAGACAACATACTATCTCCTTTAACGACTTCGTTTCCATCATTCTTTGGGTGAACTTATCAGCTGCCATCTTCAATTCAGAATTCTACAAACATCATTAGATATCATCTGAGACCATCAACTACGAGCACAACTGAACCAGTAGTATTCTAGAACAAATGTAACAACATTTCAAGCAACAGCAAACGTTACTCCAGAGAACCCATTTGGTCAATAACCAGTGATGATGGGTATATACCACACTAGAATCCCCAAAACTAGATGCACTATGAAAATTAAGAACCATATACATATACCATTGTGTCTATTGAGGCACTAAGCGACTGGGCTTTTTCATGCAAAGAGATGGCCTCTTCTGCGGTTGTTTTCCACTTTAGCAATTGTTTTTCCATCATTACCATCTCCTTTGACAAAGCTGATTCCATTACCTCAAATTCTTCTTTGATGTCCTCTCTTCCTGGAAAGAACATGACATTCAAACAATGATTGCAACGGCAAGTGTGCATGTCATGATCTGTTAGATGGCTAGTCAAACCTGACTCTTGCATGGCTTCCTCTAAATTTATCTCCATTTCATTCTTTTCTATGACACACAGTTCCAGTACATTTTGTAACTCCTCGAATTTTGTTTCCGAACTATCAATTGCATTTGTTTCAGAATCCATTGCGTCAGCTCTTCCCATTAACTCTTTCTCCCTTCTGACGATGAAATGCCTTTCTGCCTAAAATGTTACCTTTAGCAAACAACTTGAGCTAGAGAAAAGAATAACAAAAGTGTACAAACATATATAGTTTGCCTGCAAGGAATCTGCCAATTTCCGATAACGATCTGCCTCGGCATTCCAGTGCAGTAATTGATCATTCAACAAGGAGTAAGGACGATGTATAGATATATCTATCCTCCTCCAACTCATTCTATAAAAAAAAGGTCATACATTAATCCCTTTCCACCATCAGAAGATGATTCTAACTGAAACTAAAAGAATTCTTTCCAAACCTGAAGATCATGCAGCTGCTTCAACAGCATAGAATTATCTTCCTGTGCATCTTGAACTTCTGAAAGACGGTCATCAGCTAAAACCTGTGGCAACACAACAACATAAATATACTAACCATTACACATATTATATGTCAAAGAATTAGAGCAACTAAGGGATAAAATGTGGATTAGAGGATCGAATTGTACCTTTACTTCCTCAATGGATTCTTTTAGTTCTTGTAAATGCTTAGACTTATCAGTGGGCTTTACAGGCGATAGAGTTCCATTCAAAAGATGAGGAACTATAACCGGAACAGGAATAGGTACATGCATTCCAGGCATGCCATCTTTCTGCATCTTCAGACTTATTAGTTTCCGTCTACTTTCTTCTAGATCTGCCATGCATTCTTCAAACTCTCCTACAAACACACAAGCATAGCTGCAATGAGGCACATTAGCAGGAACGTTTAAGCGAAGCAGCGGATAAACATATCCATCAGAGCACGATCTACCCCAAAATCTCACATCTATATTATCAACAGTTGTCATAGAATTTTCCGAACAGATGCAAGAAATAATAATTTCAATACCAATTAGGCGCTTTTTCTCCAACTGATCAACTGAATGACTGTCCATACAACATTGAATCTCATTCGCATACTGTCCGTGCTTGCATTGAATAACATCGACCACCTCCTGAAGGCGATTAGCCTCTGCCAACATCCGATCATCAAGCCTATGCAGTTGCATTATAGTATCTGAAAGGAACAATATGGATGGAGTGAACATAATACATCTTACAGTATAAAATCAATGGTATGTCCCATGGCATAATATGAATATATAATCAGTCTATGGTTATAGTCTTCTAACCTTCTACGGATAGCTTTCTCATTAGAATCTGCGCAATTTCCTCAATTGAGTTCTTTGAGAAGCTATAGCATCTTCCAACAAATTCATCAGCCCCTTTGTGGAAGCCTGGCGAGCTGTGAGAGCCTCTTTAACAAAGCCTATGGACCCACACTCCTCGTTGCCTTCTACGGCATTCAGTTTTAGTAGCCTATGGAGGAACATATCCTCCGCAGAACAGGGCGGTACTGTGTCTGAAATGAAAGTCAGCAACCACATTGCCACACTACCAGAAATAGCAAAATGCAATGTTACCTCGAGAAGCATCTAAGCCTTCCAAACATTGGAATGCACTTTGACTACCCGCTTGCAGTGCAAGTAAAACAATGTCATCAATCACTACATAGCATTAGAAGTCATGTGAAAATGGATGCCGGTTATAGTCACAGTATCACACGCAACAAAAAAAACATAAATAAAGGGATATGTAAACAAGCAATCAGCAACCTGGTTCCATAGTAGGTTAACTTTCATCAGTGTCTCATCATAACTACTTGCTTGTGCTTCAATTCTTTGATTTTCAGCTCAGGTCATTCAGTTCTTGCTTCTGTCTATCTAACTGGTACACAAGTTTCTGATTTTCTCCCTGAAGCGGTGCAACATCAGCCTGTCAAGAAAAATATACCATGCTTCAAAAACAAACGCAGATCTAAGCAATAAAAGGAAACCATATCAGGAATTTTTAGCAACATAGACATATTCGTAATATCAGAGATCAATCCAATGCATTCAACATATCGCGCACGTACAAAAATACAACTCTTGTTTTGGAATCCTAATTGCACTCTCTACAAGAAGAGCACTTAATATATAAAAAAGTTATCTCCACATCGCCATTCGACATATTACCCACCGCAATCTGGCACGATATTATCATGGCTAATACACCTCTATTGGAATCCCAAATCATGAAACAGCAGAGCCGTAATTTATTTTCAACTGTCATGTTAGACTAGTTAATTCTCCAAGAAGGCAGTCAGCAAAATAAAATTACAAAAGCTTTAATTGCAAAACAAACAAATATGAGTTAAATACTCGAGGAGGGAACAAAGAGAGCTAAAAGTTACAGGCTTTCCATCATCATTCGGAGGAGAGTAGGTGCTTCGCGCCATAGAAGAGTGATTGTTGTTGAGGAGTGGGCGCTTTCGATGAGGTTCTTCTTCGTCAGATTCCATTTAAATAAAAAAAAAAAATAACCACACAGTCACTCGCCAGCCCCTATGGAATTGCCACAAACATCTCATCAACAATTTTGATTTGATACTTGTCCACACTTGTCTCCGAGCTTTTATAGTGAAATATGTGGATACGAGACAATTCAAAGACAGTTAAAAGTTTTTTTGTATTACGTTGGTTTGTTTCAGTGCTAATTAGGTAATATGATATGAGGAAGACGAAGAAGAAAGTTCAATGCTAGCCTAGCCTAGCAATTTTATTAATTTTGATTTTGGACAATACATGGTGTTTGTGTATAATATTGGGTTACCGAGGTGGGACTATGGGCTGAATCTTTTATATTCATATTGCAGGCTACCAGTTTGGCCCAATTATTTTATCACCTTTATTGTGTTTGACAGATGGTTCATAAACTATATTTGAAGACCTCATGAAAACTTCATTCTGTTTGGGAAAAAAAAAAAGAACAACTTCAAACTGATTTCATGGTCTTTCTGTGAAACTGCTATTAGTGGCTGCCCAGCATCGATCATGCATATCACGCGCCGATGCATATCATGGTTTTTTTAGGGTTGGAGGGTGCTGATGCTTCTGATGTTCGTGATGTCTCAACAAGAAAGACCCCTTTGTTTTGCGGACAAAGATAAATAGGAATAACTCAGACTAACCTCTTTCTTACCGAGGTGATGTTTCCACTCTCATTAAGTCCCATCAATTTTTTATGCCACAAGGACCATGAACCCAACTGAAACCGGGATCTTTCTTCAGGCCTTTGATTTTCATGTCATTTCTCATTTCTGTGCTGCATGTAGCGGAAGCTAGAACATAGTTTGCTCCAATATCGGGCTCGATTTCAAGTAAAAGTTGCAATAAATGTTTGTCCACGCGATGAACACCGCCATGGTGCTTGCATGCACTTAGGTAACTCCTTAAGATAACAGAATTCGGCTCCATCGGCATGCTCATTATCATCTTATGAGCTTCTTCAATCTTTCCAGCTCGCCCAAATAAATCAACCATGCATCCATAATGCTCCATGGTCGGCAAGATACTGTATATTACTACCATAGTCTCAAACAGCTCTTGTCCTATTTGGACAAGACCACTATGACTACAAGCGGAAAGTATTGCTGAGAAAGACATCGCATCTGGCCTTAATCCAATTCCCTCCATTTTCTTAAACAACGATATAGCTTCTCCCCCGCAGCCGTGGTCAGCAAGACATGATATCATCACTGTCCAAGACTTGAGGTTTTTTATGCTGATTGAATTAAAAATATGAGAAGCTTCTCCTAAGTGACCAGATTTTGCGTACATGTTCAAAAGGGCTGTTCCCAAGCCAACATCCAACTCAATACCAGTAACGATGATGTATGAGTGGAATGATCTCCCTAGTCCTATATCAAGGAGATTGGTGCAGGCCGTGACCAAACTGACAAGTGTAACCAAATTCGGTTTTGCATGTGCCATAAACATATCTCTGAACACCCTTAAAGCATCCAAATCAAGGTTACTGCAAAAGCACCAAGTTATTTATTATCATAGTTAAAATCAACAAGCACTAACATATAAAGGAGAACATGACAGAAACAATGGGTAGTGTAATGTCGATTTATAATTGATTCCAACCCCCCCCCCCCCCCCCCCCCCCCCCCCAAAAAAAAAAAGGAGAGTCAGCCCTATTCATGTGACTAAAACTAACGAGAACCAAGAACATAACAAAGATAGGTTAAGACATACCAGTCAACATAAGCAGCAACCATCGAACTCCACGTCACGACATCTCTTCTGTCACGCATTTCATCAAACACTTTTCTGGAAAGCTCTGTGACGTGGCACTCACCTACATTGTAATAAGAGTATTGCCCACGTGCGAATCCCAGTCCATCCCCAGCTTCAAGACCATAGAGTGCAAGGACCCACCAAGCAGTGGCAAGCAACAGCGCCCACAAGCCTTGATCACAAATGGGTATGTAAACTTATCCGGTTTGAGCCAATAAGGAGCCCGACATAAAGCTATAAAGAGTTTGATCGACTCAATTGGTGTTGAAGAGTTCTTGGAGTAGGCTCGGATCAGTGTGTTCCACGCAAAGAGTGGTGGAGGTGAAATCGGACAGTTCTTAAAGAGTTTCTGGGCATGATGAAGCGAGATTAAGGTGGCATAAGATAATGAGCTGAGAATAAAAGTATTGATCGTGGTCAAATGAGGTTTTGAGGAGTAAACCGTGGACTTGGTGGAGGGTTGTGGAGGAGGTTTTTGACAGTTGGAGCAGAGTTTGAATATGGCGGGGGAACATGTCTCTGATTTACATGCATGTCTGCTCATCAGTATGTCACTATTGAATTTAATGAATATGAATTTGCCAGTATCGTCATCAGATCGGGAAGATGAGTTCACCGAACAGTCCATTACTAATGGGCTGAATAAAAGAACGCAAGTCTTTCTCATGATAAGCCGACATCTGACTTTTGGAATTTAGCCCAACCTTTTCAAGCAAAGCCCATTGTAAGAACTTAACTTTAAATTGGTGAATCTCTAATAAGTTAATAAAGGAGAGGAGATGAAAACGTTTGGTTTGGTCCGCAATCTTATTAATATTGAACGGCATTATTCCCCGAACTACCACTATCTGAGAAAACACAGCATCAGAAACGGATTCTGACACGGATTTTTATTTTTTAGTTCATGTCTAAATTATGAGTTTTAGAAACGGATTCTGACACGGATTTTTATTTTTTGTTCAAAATAAATTAATAGTTTATTTAGATACGGATTTGATACGGAAATAAATACGGAAATTTTAGGTTTAGATACAGAAATTTCCGTGTCTAATACTGTAATTTCAAGTAGTGTACTGTACTGCAACAAGATTGAGCCAAAACTTGCATTACACCTGTATTCTTTCTTACCCACCATTGTCAAGAAAATTGTTCTGTGACCTGACCAGGATTTAACGAAGAATTTTGTTAGAATAAAAAAGCCTAAAAAAACACGAACAGTAAACACATAGGATACTTTAGACATAGGATACTTTTAGTAGTGTCATTCTTCGTTGCATTCTATCTCAGGCTGTTGGGCATAATCATCACCCAGTAGTGTCGTAATAACAATCACAGTTTTACACACGTATAAGCATGCTGTTTATTAGGCCAAACCAGAAAATCAAAGTAACAAAAAATCTTAGTAATAGTTCTTCGTGGTGTTTAGTTGAATTGCGTTAAACTCAAAATACGTGTTTTATTTTGTTGAGTTGCTCTTAGAAACTCATTATAGAAGTTATCATCAAATGATAAATGAGGTGCTAGAAAAGCGGCCTCGTCATAAATGTGGTCTAACATGATTTGCCTCTGCCCAGTTGAATTGAAATCGTTTCAATTATTTCCCAGAGATCCTTATTCCAATATTCAGTCTTTTATTTCACAAAAGAAAATACATAGAGAAGAGTGAGTGATCTGTTTTGACCTTACTTAAAACTAGTGAAGTGAAGATAAAGGCAAAAATGCAAGAAAAGAACAAACAAACTCACTGGAAACCACCCTACCTATTGAGTACTCAAAAGTAAGAAAAAGAAATGCGTATGATATGCCAAATTTATCATGTTTGCCCCAATAACAAAAGAAAATCAGTTTTGTCGAGTTTGCTCCTAGTCAAGCTCTCTCGTTTACAAGCTCTCTCGATTGGATCCACATCCACACCACTGGTTGACATATGTATATCTTTGGTCATAATGATAACAATAATAACAATAATAATAATAATAATAATAATAATAATAATAATAACATACTCTATCAAAGAAGTGTCACAACAGACTTAACAACGACCTTATTAGTTATTTGGCAGCGCTTTTTATCCTTGATGAAATTTTCCACGCCCATGCAAGAAAAAGGTCACATCCACACACGCAATAATAAAGTCTCTCCTTTATTTACGCCTTTTGATTTGCATAAATCTAGCAAATAAATATGCATCCTGTAATTTTCTTGACATCATGACCCACCATTGACGACCCAACCCAAATGCTGCTTTTGGACAATTTGCAGGTATATGGTTGAACAGCTCTTTTCAAACAGCATTGCATTGCATTGCAACCGCACTAAAACTCTTGTCTCTTCTCGCTCGCTCGTTAACCTCAAATTCTTGATATCCTTTTGTCAATTTAATTATTTCCTGCATTGATTGTTCATGGATAACAGCACCTGCAATTGCTGCCAGTGGTCAAGTGCGGCAGCTACCTTTGCGGTGAATGGTTTGTTATACTTAAACGACATTTTTATTGCTTCTGTTGCGATTCATTTTTACTTGGTGCCTAATGCTCGGCTTGCACACACACACACACACACACACACACAGGGCTTTCCTAGATGTTCCCATCGATCTAACAATACACGTAGATGGAAGCGTGTTTTCACTGCACAAGGTAATGAATGAGTCGCCTGTGAATCTTTTTTTTTTACTATTATTGAAAGCTGCGGAAATACTTAACTCTTCGATCGCAGTTCCCTCTTGTCTCTCGGAGTGGACGTATCAGGAAGTTGGTTGTCGAACAGAAAGGCGACGGTTGCTGCTGCAGCATAGAACTTGTTGGGCTCCCTGGAGGCTCCCCAGCATTTGAGCTTGCAGCTCAGTTCTGTTACGGAGTCAACTTTGAGATCACACCAACCAATGTAGCCCAGCTCTACTGTGTCTCAGACTACCTGGAAATGTTCGAAGACTACTCAAAGAATAACCTCGGATCTAGATCAAAAGAATACTTGGAGAGCATTGTATGCAAGAGCCTAGAAATGTGCGTCCAAGTCCTTGTACACTGCCAAGACTTGCTTCCACTAGCAGATGAACTACAGATTGTCCCGCGGTGCATCAACGCTATAGCATCCAAAGCTTGTGTCGAACAGATCGCCTCGAGTTTCTCGCGCTTGGAATACAGCAGCTCAGGCAGGCTTCACATGAGCAAGCATAATAATAATGCTTGCAGCAGCCAAGGGGATTGGTGGATCGAAGATCTCTCGATCCTCCGTATAGACATGTACAAGAGAGTTATTACTGCAATGAAATGCAGAGGAGTTAGACCAGAGAGCATTGGGGCTTCACTGGTGAATTACGCAGAAAAGGAATTGATGATCAATAATAAATCGTCAACTCAGGCATCTTCTGATTCTTCAAATGGCCGCCATGTGGTTGAGACAATAGTCAGTCTCCTTCCCGTTGAGAAATGTGCTTTGTCTTTAACTTTTCTTTTTGGTTTACTTCGAAGTGCTGTGATGTTTGACTGCACAGTTGCTTCTCGACTCGATCTTGAGAGGAGAATAGGGTCCCAATTAGATGTAGCTACTCTTGATAATTTATTAATACCATCGTCGTTTCGAAACGCTGGAGACACATTGTTCGATGTTGACGCCGTGCATAGGATTTTGGTTCAGTTTTCTCAGCAGGACGATGATAGTGACGACGACGGCGACGATGGCGGTGGTTCACTCTTTGCGTCTAACTCCTCATCGCCTTCTCAAATGGCCTTATTTAGAGTTTCAAAGCTGGTGGATAGTTACCTGGCTGAGATTGCACCGGATTCAAACCTTGAGCTTAATAAGTTCATAGCCCTAGCAGAGTCTTTACCAGCGCACGCCCGAACCATCCAGGATGGACTATATCGAGCGATCGACATTTATCTAAAAGTAACTAGTTTACAAATCTCCTGGTCAATGCTGCAGTCTCTGTTTCTTCGTAAACACCAATTTCTCTTGCAGGCTCATCGCCAAGGTTTGACAGATCAAGACATGATAAGGCTCTGTAGATTGATCGATTTTCAGAAACTATCTCAGGAGGCTGGTGCACACGCCGCACAAAACGAGCGCCTTCCTCTCCAATCAATAGTTCAAGTGTTGTATTATGAACAGTTGAGGTTAAGGACTGCCTTGGCCTCTTCTTCTTATCCCGCTGATGATGATGATCCTAAGGCAGCAGCATGGCGGATCACAAGCGGAGCTCTGAGTGCCTCAATGTCTCCTAGAGATAATTACGCATCTCTGAGGCGAGAGAATAGGCAGTTGAAGCTTGAGCTAGCAAGGCTAAGGATGAGATTGAATGATTTGGAGAAAGACCATGTCTGCATGAAGAAGAACATGGAGAGGACAAGTTCTAAGAAACTAGTGAGCTCCTTGACCAAAACCATTGGTAAACTTGGGATATTTGGACATAGTTCATCAAGGGAATCGAGCTCTCCCTCAAAACTGTCACATAGAACTGAATCTAAGTTGACAGAGTATGATCGCCACATTATATGAAAATACACCATTATGCACCTCGAAGTTATTCTGAATTCTCGTACAGCTGGTGCTTTGCTGTGATAGCAACATGTAAATACTTTCTTGTGACTGGTTTTATTTAACATGAATCAGACGGACGGAAGGAAGACAACACAGTATGCATTATAATGCTGCTTCTTACTGTTAATTCACGTCTTCCATCTTAGATACCAACTACTGTTAAAACCCCAAAAAGTAAGTGGTGCCGTATTCGAAGCTCAAAGTTGCCATTTTTAATATCCCAATGCGTTGCCAAGTGGACATTAACAACCCCATCCTCTTCGCATATAGTAATCGAGTTTGCTGATTTATTAAGACAAGAAAACTAACTATATTCCGTTCGAGCTAATATTTCGATCATCACCCTTCTTCTGACACACTGTCTCATAATCTAAATAAGAGAGAATCTTAGAGATGGACAAGCCCAACATTTATTTCAAATGAACAAATCAAGTTATTCCAATGAAACTACTATCACGCGTTTTGGGTACGAGTTATTCCAGTTTAAGACAACATTCTAAGAAAAAATCAAGTTGAACGAAAGCAGATGGACAAGTGTTTAAGTCGAGTAACGACGTCTTATGTATAGGTATATCGCTGACAGAGCAGCAACTGCATATGGAACCGCTGTCCATATTCCCTGTCACGTAAGATGCAGATATTAAAGCAGATGACGGAGAATAATAGTATTCAAGCTATTCTGTACTCAAAGCACGAGAAAAGTACCACTACAGAAGCAACAGTTGCAAGAGCAAACACCGGGCGTTCTCTCAGCAAGAACCCGATTCCTAACTGTATGTGAGCAGACATGCTAAACATTATTTTATGAATTGGATATATATGTGAACTCGAAACAACATTGAGGTCTTCGATTGGAGGCCAAGCCACCTATGAGTGGGTGTTTCTTAACTACATAAGCGTGGAAATAACACTTTTTTCCCATTATGCTTGATTGAGGGAAGCGTTGATGTAATGAGAAAGACCAATGACAGTCTGGTCTGGACTAACCAAAAGCATAAATTACCTGTAATGGAAGTGTTATTAGTCCGCCAAAGCAAACACCAGCAAAGAACACTCAGGCGATATGCCCTGAAATCAGATTGCACGAAAAATTCTATGAGCCACTTCTGTTCTAGTGCGCTACACAGAACTAAACTTCTAAACTATATACGGGAAGAAGGGAGATTCGTGGAGCAGAAGCAAAGCAAGAATCACTAACCATTGCCCCAGCCAAAAATGCTGTGGGATTTCTTACTCCAAGAGAAAATCGTTCGACTGGATCCACAGATTATAGTTTATACACAACAAAGTGAGAATACATGAGAAGCGTGTAATTAAAAAGAGTTGTCTCATGAACCTTAGAAATTGTACGAGAAAATGAAAGATACGGAACACGTAATACTTTAATGGCATAAGTCAATAACAGCGTGAAAATAGTCCCGACATTGCATGTGATAAACGGATTTGCAATTACAAAGTGAAGTGGAACGAGATTGCAAAAATTGTGTTTCAGTTCAGCTCACCAAAACCAATAAGGTTTCCATATCTTTGCACAATACGAGTAAGGTCCATAGCTCTCTCTTTGCCGACTCCTAACTGTGCCAATCGTAAGGAGTCATGCATAACACACATATATATATAGAAATTTAAGCAGGTCAATGCATTTAAACTGGTTATAACCTTTGAACGAATGTCATCGGATGCCCCACATTTTGTGAAAAGGTTTCCAAGGTAAAATGGTATCATATCACTAATACAAACACCCCTGAACACACATAGAGAAGATGAGCTTAATAGAAAATTGTAGGAAGAACTATAATCCTAGCAAGAGTAGATCCAAGATAATAAAAGAGGAAACATTACATACACGCCAGGGGACAACGGAATCATAGAAAGAACAGAGAAGCAAACACTAACCAGTAGACCCATAGAACAGTGGATATAATGTATGGAGCATTCGCAGAAAATGAATCTACAAAAGATTTCCACGTTCCATCCAGAGCAAGTAACCGGGTCAATGAAATGCCGACCTACATATAATTTTAGTGATAGATCAAAAGGAATGAAAAGTCCAAATTCAGAAAGTCCATAACAGAAGGACGGCAACTGAAACGTCAGAAGAAAGCAAGTACCCATATGTTTAAGGCCTCTTCACTTATAAAAAGTCCACAGCCTGCTGCCATTAGAAGCCAAAAGTAGACCCATCTACAGCCAGTAAAGCAGAGCTTATACATCATTATAAAGGGATTCTCAAAATTGACTACCTCAGGTATAAGAATATGGCTGATTGCTAATGGCTAAAGATGTACGAATTCAAGTTACTAAGAAGGACAAAATGGTGTATATGAGCTCGGACTAAAATGGTACGAGTGCATGCAGCTTATCGACACGAGACTGGAGCCAAAACATACCCGGGGGGACATCGAGGAAGAATAACCCGATATCCAAAATACTGAAAGCTAAAAGTACCAGCAGGTGCGGCCAAACTTAATGAGGTTGAGTCAGTATTCAGATGCTGTATCCCAAATATAGCTTCCTGATTCAGTGACTTCAGACCAAATGATGCGAGAGAAATTACAGCAGCTATTCCAAGAACTATGCCTAGCTTAGAAAGAAATGAAAACCCACCACCAGATTTGTTCTCAAAACTGCCAATGGCAAGATCAGTGGTCACATTTTGATCCGAATGGAAAACTTGAGATTCACCAGCATCACTGGAGCCTCGTGCAACATCCTGGTGATTGCATTCGGCCCTACATTAATGTTGGAACGATAAAAGAATAACCTTTTGGAGCACGAGCAAGCAAACGCACATGAGTGATACACGGCATAAAGTCACCATTATTGTGTGCCACCATTATGCTTGTATCGTTGAGATCTGGAGCTTCAAATTACACATAGCTAGCTACATTAGTACTCAACAGATAAGCTTATCACTTGACAATTCATAACCAGCTCATTATTCGAGGTCTTTTCAACCACAGTTGATCAAGTGAGGTCTCTATCCAGCTTTAGAGAACCCTTGCACACATAATATTCATGTAGAAACATCCAACTATCTATCAAATCAACTTAAATCCTGACAAGGTGAGGGTATCTTGTTTTCAATAAGTCAAGAGCGAGTGACTAAATTATATTTATCCTTGAAGGAAAATGTAAAAAAACCCCAACGGCAAGGTACCGAGAATTGGATGATGATTTCCAGGTGCGTAACTCGTCTCGGAAGAGGTGGCTTCGACGGCGAGGTGAAGCGGTGAACCGGCGGTCGGAGAAGTGGGCTGACGAGGAAGGGCGAGTAAGGCCGGAAGGCCCATTTGCGATAATAGCTGCCATGAGTGGTCGTGCGTGCTTGTGGACAATATCACATGAGATGATTATGAACTGCCTCGGAAATCGGAATTGTTTTATCGATGGTCTCCACGTGGACTGGGTTTATCCAAATCCAATGAATTGGCCCATATACTAATAAAAGGGCCATATGCCCAATTCATCTATGAAAAACGCGTACTGACATCACACACAAACACGCAGTGCACCATTTTATATAATCATTTTCTTAAAATAAATGAAAATTGGTTT
This sequence comes from Craterostigma plantagineum, assembly GCA_027422505.1. Classification (NCBI taxonomy): domain Eukaryota; kingdom Viridiplantae; phylum Streptophyta; class Magnoliopsida; order Lamiales; family Linderniaceae; genus Craterostigma; species Craterostigma plantagineum. Next base: position 21,347 of record JAPQWV010001090.1, read on the forward strand.
CGTTTTCACTTTTCAGGAAAGAAGTCATACTTAAACACTCAATTATAAGCAAAATTATATCGTCCCAATCGTTTTACTTCGCCACCGTTTCAGGTATGTTATGATTTGGTGGGTTTTCGCTGAACAATTGGAATAAATTGCAATCATCTTGTCTATTTGGTTATTGCTTGTTCTTTTGTTTCAAATTCAGTGTATAATTCTTTGAAAGCTTTTGTACAGGTATGGATTCGATTTGATGGTTTTATTCTATTCTCCTGTTGACTCGTTTCGATTTGTGCGGTTAGGGATGTAAAATTGGTTCCTTTTTGAAGTCTCTCGACTGTTAGGGTTTTGGAAAATACTTTTCTGTACATTTATATACCTCTATTTTTTATTCATATTTATAAGATCACATAATTTGAAAGGAAGAAGCTTTTTTCCCCTTGGTGTATCGGCGGGTTTATTCTTACCTACTTGTTGTTTAGACAATCCAACTGGTACGATAGGAAAGACTTTTTGCAGCATAAGTATGGCGATTTTCTTCTTTGTTTCCTCTTCCTTCTATGAAAAAAAAAACATAACGAGTTACAACACATAACGAGTTACAACACGGCATGCCTGAATTTCTTGACTATTAACCATGTCATCGTTAAACGGATGTGTTTAATGAAATGAACTTATGTGGCTTTAGTTATCTCTGCAGGAGACTGGAGAAATTGCCTGTTTAGTATTTTTTGGTGTCACTGACTTTGTTTTTGCATCATCTTGTAATTGAATCTCGTCTTGTAACTTTTAACTATTCATTCTCCATACGGTAGTTGGATGAAGTATGATGGTCCATGGTTTATTCTCAGGAGATTTAAGAAGCCACAGTATTTTGAATCATGAACAACCAGGAGCATGTTCTAAGGTACGCAAGGACTCGATCTAGGACGCGGATGCTTGATGTTGATCTCAATGCTGCTCCACCATGTGAAAACCGAGGCACAGAGGGAAATTCAGATCATACTAGGTCCCAGGAAAGGCAGGCTGCTCAAGAAGTAAATGCGGTTCCTACACCAATTGATGTTGAGGCTCTTGATGATGACGACGTGGTTATTTCTTCCCCTAGGGCTTTTGCAGAAGTAAGTAGTTTCTCCATTCTTATTTGCAGCGGCTTAGTTTAATACTGTTGAGTGACATATAGGAACCAGAGTTGTGTGATGGTGATTTTTTGGTTTATCTGTTAGGCCAAAAATAATGCTAGAAGAAATCGTGGACGGACCGTTGTGGTTGATTTAGATTCTAATGATTCTCCAGAAGACCGATTGTGTCGCAATAAGCGTCGAAAGGTTCCGGCAAATCAAACAGTGATCAATTGCGACCTTTATGCAAACGGAGGAGGCAGTGGCAACACCAAAGTAACATTATGTTTCTTGTACTGGTTTTGTTTTTGTGCTTCAAGATGTGGCTTTTTCGTCGTTGGAAGAGATGACATGGTTTGAATTTTATTTTATTTTTCTTTTTGGTTTAAGAATAACAAGGATCCACCAGTAGCAAAGGAGGTTACGTTCAGCTGCCCAATTTGCATGGATACATTGGTTGAAGCAGTGTCAACCAAATGTGGTCACATTTTCTGCAATCCATGCATAAAAGCAGCCATTGCTGCCCAGAGTAGGTGTCCCACCTGCAGGAAGAAAACCACAGCTAGGGACATCATTAGAATTTATCTTCCGGCCCCAAAGAGCGTTTAGAAAGCTTCTCCTGCCTGATTCTCTTCTTCAAGGAGCCATGGCAATATATGCATGTAAGAATTTAGTTGTTTGTTTATGGATTTTAAAAGCACGAGAGCATTAATGGATGTATTTTAGCTCACTTGTCTCATTTGGTTTTCTTCTGTTACTGAATATTCTGCGTTTGTTTCGCAACCCCTGTAACTCAAAGGAAGCGCCAACGGTCATTTTGCATCAAAATGGTAAGGTATCGTATTGTTTTAGACTTGGAAGATGATATATTTGTTATACATACATATTTATTTGCTAAACTACAGGACCCTCCTAACTGAATCCCTATATAACATGTATCTGCTGCAATAAATAAACATTCTAAACTTACAACTAGAGTCGAATTTTTAGTATCCAATGTTCACCACCCGCCGCAAGACCGAAAATGATTAGATCAACGATCAGAACAAGCAATATGGATTTGTAGATGATTTGGGTATAAAGAAGGGGCCATTGAACCTTGGAGACAAAATCTGAAACTTCTGCATCCGTTCCATGAGAATATTTGACAATCAGCAGCAAGGGAATAGAAAGGAAATAGCAAGTGGTCTGAAACCGTGGGGAATCCATTAAACAATAATAATAATCATTAGCAGAAAAACTTGCTGGTTCGAATCACACATGCAAGACTGCTGCAGGCCATTCTATTCTATCATTCCTGGTGTTTGGGAAGATTTGAGTGGTATAAAGATTACAGCAGTTGCTTCTTTTAATTGCAAAAGCTTACGTTCATAGCTCGAGAAAGATGAGCCAATATGCAGTGCGTTGTTTCAGAGGTTTCTGTTTTTTCACGCTACTATAAGAACCATTTTGAGGCTATGTTTTGAAGTTTGTCGTCCTCTGCTCTGTCACACACGGTTAAATATATGACCCGAAGGAAGAAATTACTATTGAGACTTCGACTCGACTTTGGCTCGCTCGCTGGCTCGTTAGGCCGGGCCGGACTCGGTAGATAGGAGTCATCATCCTATTACAACACTTTTTGTTGCACTCGCACTCTATTGTATTGTATCTATTAGTACTATCTTGCAACGCAAGCCCTTTTTTTTCCTTCTCTCTGGACTAAACTTCCCAAAATCCCTATCAACAGAAACTGAACAAGGGAAACTCGTCCTAACCCCAAAAATATGACTAGCAGTGACGTCGAGGCCGGCTTCGCGAAACTCCAGGGCGAGGACTTTGAGTACTACATGCAGACATATTCCATCGTTTTAGGCCGAAATTCTAAAAATCTACCGTTGACGTCGACCTTGCCTCCTTGGGCGGAGGGATGAACATCAGCCGCCATCACGCCCGCATCTTCTACGACTTCAGCGCCGAAGATTCGCCCTCGAGGTGTTGGGCAAAAACGGATGCTTTGTCGAGGGAGTGCTTCACTTGCCCGGAAGCCCACCGGTCAAGTTGGATTCGCAGGATCTGTTGCAGATCGGAGATAAGGAGTTTTACTTTCTGTTGCCGGTCAGGAGCATTCTCGGTGGGCCCAGGAATCATGTCCCCAGTGTTGTTGAGCCCAGGAGCCCAGGCCAATGGCAAGTCAGCACCATCAACTGGGTCATAAAAGGGGTTACGAGGAGAGTGGGGGTGGTAGCGGTGGGATGTATGGAGGTTCGGGTTCCAAGGCCGGTAATTTGGGTTAATTTTGGGGCAGAGCTGCCTTTTTCTTTTTAAAATTTGGATGTTGTGACGATGCCTTTGAATTTATTTTGAGTATCAACTTCCAGCATGTTTTGTGGAGCTGAATAAATGAGATGTGTGTGTTTGTGTGGGTGTTCTTTCGAGGCAATCTGCAGCTATTTAGCTTATCCAGTGCAGCAGCAATTCTTCTGGGTGGATAACATGTTTTTTAATGAGTGAGCTTGTTTTGGACAAGATGGATAATGTGTTAGATTTGATATGCAAGCCCCTATAGGGTATCCTTGGTGAACAGTTACTGCACAACATGATTTAATACATTGGCAGATGATGGGCGAGCATTGATTGTTCGAGGTCGGGTTACATCTGTATGGCGCGTGGCGATAGATGTTAAATTTCAATGAAATATTAGGAGTATTTCGTAGATTTATTTATCTGCCTGCAATCACTCCATTCTTTGAATTAGTAATGTTGTTGGTGTGTGCGGTAGTTGAGAGTTGAGAAATTTCAAAGTCATATTTGGGCAAGGCACCATCTATAGATCCTCCGTTTCTTATGTGTTGTTTTTCGGTGGCAGAGAAGAAGAGTCGTGCGGACAGAGAATCTGATGACCAGCAGCTGCTTGTGTTAGAAGAGAAGGATGTTGTCTCATCAGTGGCAACAGTACTTTCTGATATGTGTGGTCCTGGAGAGTGGATGGCCATGGAGAAACTTCATTCAGAGGTTGATTTTCTACTCTTTTGCATTATCTATGTATGGAAACTGCGATTGTTATTACTACAAGTTGCTAGACATCAGCTGTTTGTTTGGTATCGATTAATTTATCTATTGATGAAATGAAAATTGGTTATGCAGTTAGTGGATCAATTTGGCAATGTCTGGCATCATGTTCGGGTGAGGAAGTACCTTACATCTGAGGATTATTCTACACCAGAGGCACAGGGAAAACCATGGTATGGATTGCTTATGCTTCTAAGGAAATATCCAGAACACTTTGTAATAAACACGAGATCCAAGGGACGTGTTACCTCTGAGTTTGTATCTCTTGTATCGCTAATCTCTTGACTACTCTCAACCAGCCAACCATTTTTTTTTTTCCGGGTCTGTTCCATTGTTGAAATGCAGTTGGTTTCCATACATGGATGTATTCTGAATTAATATCAGTTGTACTACTGACTTACTCTTTCCTCGTTATTTCAATCGAAAGATATTAACGTGCTGTGCTTGCTTGTAAGTTATGTATTGAAACTTAGATTAACCAAAACAGGAGAGATTTTTATATATACTATTTTCTGGATGGTTAAAACTCTGCATAAAAGCAGTCTTTTTGGCTTGTAAACAATTTTTAGTGGCCGCAGAGGAGAGGACCTGCGCCAACACTAATTGGCCTTGTGGTTCCACTCTCCAAGCTAAATCCTAAAACAAGACCGTCGTGTAGAATAATGTTTGCACGGCCGACGAGTAAACTTCATTTTCCAGACCACGTTGAGATCAAATCACAGCAAATCATCAAAGCCTAAAGAACTCTTCTTTTTTTCATTTATTTTCTAGCTGGCAAAATTAATTTATATAATGCCTAGGCATGATAAAGGAAACTTACTTACATTAGTTGGTACTATTTGTTAACATCTCCGTCGACGAACGACTCCATCTCCAAATTTCTTCCACGTCCACCATGGTCAGCTTCGTCTTTGTTCTTGTTCACATACATGCCGTACAAATAAGAACAAAATCCCCACACGCACAACACCGTTGACACCACCTTAACACCCTTGAATTCATCACCATAAATTACCACGCCGCTCATCACGTTCACCGCCATTAAAGCCGTCATGCATATTCCACTGGTTAACGACGTTGTCAGGAACACCATACCCGCCGTACCCAAGAAGCAAAACTGCCATAAAATCATATTCCCAACTATGATCAGCCAATACACAGCACGTCCTTTGTCAAAAACCGCAACGCTCTCAACCCTCATATCGCGGAAGCCACCCACTCGCAGCCATGCCTATGGTAGCGAAAATGGTGGCGGACACTTCCATTATTAGCTGCATTTCCACTACCATGGCATAGCAATATACTTTCTTGTAAATGGTTTCCATTATGGGAAGATATAGAGCGAATAAGAGTCCTGCGCCTAGTGTTGAAAAGAACCCTAACAAGTATTTTGCATGGGTAACACCTTGAGGTCGGTCGTGGCTGGAACCTAAGGCCAAAAGGATGGAGCTCACTGTGAGAAGTATGACACTGTTTAGGTTTGCAAAGGTTATCTTCTGCTTCACTATGATCACTGAGAATACAAGGTTGAAGGCTAGTTGGCTGGACAAGACCAGGGACGAGGTAGAGACGGGTAGGTAAAAGATTCCCAAGGAAAACAAAAAGTTATTGATTCCTAGAAATATTCCCACCACAGTTGAAAGCAAAAATAAGGTTGAAGTAATGCCTGTAAAAGGCTTTCTCTCAGTGAATCTGAGGACGTAAAATGGGAGGTAGACAGGGATGACTAATATAGGAAAACCCGAGGATTGAACCCATGTCACGATCCATTTATTTGAGCCCTTGTGTATGAAGTAGTATTTGGAGACAAGTGTTGACAAAACTGAACCAATAACCAAACACATATAATTGAGTATTAGAAGAGTTCTGTAGTTCTTGGTTGTTTTTGGAGAGATGGGATTTACCGCCTGCTTGGCAATAATCTCCATGGTAGCCGATGGTGAGGGGGTCAAGTTGTTCTCGCTGATTGTGACTAATGAGGCTTGATGATGATCATGATGATGATGATCACTTGGAATAATCTCGCCATCGACTAGTCGGACACGATTCAGTGTGTACGAGGTTCGTGGTGGGGATGAAGGAGGTGGAAATGGTAACGGTGAAGAAGTTTTAGAAGCCATTGAAAATAACTATGGCGATTATGAAGTGGAGGTGCATGAACTTGTACAGATTATAGAGATTTAGTTGAAGGCGGTCTCTTGTTTTTAAAAAGAGAACACATGAAAGGAAGAAGGTTAGTCAAGATTCATGAGAAATCGTGAGCTAGAACACAAAAAATGGAGTCAAACGAAGAACTTTGCCAAGGAGGAAGGGAGAGGCACACGAGATAAAATGTGTTAAGTGACCACTTTTCCTAAAAGGTTAACCCTTTAGGGAGTGCATCACTTTTTAATTTTATATGATTTATTTCCAACACGCCCCCTCACGTCTAGGCTGATTTCTCTACTATTTAGCTTAGACGTGTAACTCTCATAATGGGTGGTCGTGAGGATTCGTACCCAGGACCTGCGGGTCCCTAAGCTCTGATACCATGTTAAGTGACCACTTTTCCTAAAAGGTTACCCTTTAGGGAGTGCATCACTTTTTAATTTTATATGATTTATTTCAACAAATGAAAGGGAGGGCTTTCATTGCATGGCATTTAATACAGAAAAAAAACACAAAGGAGAGTCGTCAAATAGATGACGACAACATTAAAGAGGTCAGTAGCATTTAATTAAAGGGTAATTCTATATACACCCTTAGATTCTATTTAGACCCCCTATTAAATATCACACAATTAATTGCAGCTTTAATATTTATGTCTTTGACCAAATATTAATTAAGTTTCAGGCATATTTCTATTTTGAACGTGTAATGAACAACCCACTCATTCTGAATTTTTTATTACTATAATTATACATCACAAATTAATTTTTAATTATACATAATTTATCATATCATTAACCTCATCGAAGGAAAAAACAATTTTGGTAGAGCATGGAAATTACAATGGTGGTAATCTTTTCGTGGTATTCTCCCACTCTCTGTCCATTCATCCTCACTACTTTCAGAACTTTTTTATATATTTACATCAGTTTTATTGTCAGTCTCCTATCGTAATAATTCGCTAAATCTTTGTGTGTATTATGTAATATAACATTGCTTTTTCTTTTTATGACTGAAGAATCATTTCTATATTTTCAAGTGTACTCTAAATTTGAAATTATATTTCCGTTTGTGCTTAGACAAGATACATATATTGTCAACTTGCTTGGCTGCTTATTGTCTTCTATGAACAAAGCTCACAGTCACAGAGATGATATTACTATAAGTTAGCAGATCCTTAGTCCTATAAACAATCTCCCCTGTTCGATGAATATGTTGACAAGTTCGATCTAGTTTCTGCAATTCACTAAACAGCGAAACTTTCTTGTAATAATATATACAAGCAGCAAAGAAGAACGACTGGAGGAGAGACAACAAGCTTCGGCTGGTGGGCCATAATGGATTTCGATGATTGAGCCTTGTGAGCAAGTTGAAAGCCCACTCAATGAAATAATTGAATATTTATTTTATTTGAAAGCTTTCCATCTTCGACTTAACCTTCCATCATTTTTATTCACGAAGGCCCAATTTGTAAAATACAATCCGTTTAGCCAATTAGAATTTTTTCAAATTAATAATTAACATAAAATAAAAAAAGAAAACAACACTCACTACCACTACCCTTCTATTTTTAGTAACAGTTTAATAAATGATTATATTATGTAGCACGCATATGAGTGTGCAATTTAGACTACTGTTCAGACATAAGCTGGATGCTTACCAAATCCTTAGGTTGCGTTTAGTTGATGAGATAAAGTGAGTTAAGCTAAGATAAGTTTATTTTTATCTAATATAATCATGTTCAATTCACAATGTATTTTTTCTAGTAAGTCCGCTATAAATAACAGGTCCGCTATTATAAAATAGAAAACCCAAGACAAATAAACCATGTGGTGTGGGTCCGCTATTGACTAAAAACACCCTCATACCACCAAATTATAAAACCGTCTTTATTTCATATGATTTATAAACTAAATAAACAACACCAATTTATTCGTTGTTTCATGGTGATCAAAATGATATATTTTTAGATGTTCCAAGAATATTTGTTTTGTAACCTATGTGTTGATGATATAAATGTTAATTTTGCAATTTTACCAATAATACAAGATAATTTTTTTTGTTATCTTGGAAACTAAACAAGATAATAATAAAATATGTTGTTGTTAATATTGCAAAGTGAACATATACTTTCCCACGAAAACGAAAAAAAAAAACGCAAGTTAAAATGTGAGATAATAATCTTGTACAGGAATCACTATATGTTGTTTAGTTTCCAATCACAATAAAAATTTTATCTCCATATTATTTGTAAATTTACAAAAGTAACCTTTATTTCATCAATATATATAGTTTACAAAATAATTATTCTTATAATATCGAAAAATATAAGATATGGATGTCAATTTGATCGCCATGAAATAAGGAATAAATTAGTGTTGTTTATTTATTTTTACCATATAAGCTACATGAAAAAAATGACTTTGGCCCCGTTTACTTTGTTGGATAACCCAAGATAAAGCTGATTTTATCTTGTACAGTCTTGTTCAGTTGCTGAATGTCCAACTAGGTAAAACCCGAAATAACTCCAGGCCCACTATTATAAACTATCAAGCTCAAGTTAAATTATCAAGTGGCTTTGGCCAACATAATTTATCCAGCCCAAGGTATAATATGTCAAAAGACAAAAAACCCCTTGAACATTAAAACCTGCAGTTAACACTCTTGATCGAATTCGCTCTATCGTTCCAACTCTTCGTCAGATCAACGAAAAACCCTTGAACATATTATAGTTAACCTCTCATTCTCGAATCTAACGGCTTGTGCTCGAGCCCGTCGGCCAGCTTGCGGCAAACTCGATGGCCTTTATCTCGTCCACGAGGGACCATTGCGCTTTAAAGTCCCAACGAGATAAGCTATTCAGCAAGATTACTTGTAATTAATTCAGGGCACCAAGCGTATCTAGGTCGATTAGGGCTTAGTTTTTTTTTTTTCGCTTAGGTCATATCAGGGCTTAGGTAATTGTTTTTTTTCTTACAAATACGTTTGGGTTTGGTGTAATTTAGTTGATCGGCTATAAATATGGTTTTAATCTTTAGATAGAGATACATGGGTTTATAATCATCAGCTTCGTTTCTATTACCGGTGAGTGGTGTTGAAAACCAAAGGACGAAGACGACGAGTTTTCTCAAGGTTAAATTTGTAAATATACTAGTTGATATGTGATGAACAAAAGTTATCTTGTAACTAAACAAGATAGTAATCCAAGGTAATGTTATCCAAAGTGGAAACTGAACGGGATTATTAGATAAAAAGCAATATAAAGCAAGATTATTATCACACGATTAAAACTGTATAAAGGTTTTCTTACCAGTAAACTAAACGTAGCCTTTATGATTGGGTGGAATAAGGATATTTTGGTATTTTTTGCATTTAATAGAGGTTGGATAGATCCATTGGATGAGTTATAGTGGCTTGCCAGATTATAGCAACGGACTGGAATTTTATGTGGGGCTTCATACGGATCGAATTTTTCAAACCGATTAAAGATTGTGTTAGATAAAAAGGGCTTTCATGTGATCAAGCATCATCCAAACTAAACGGATCCATAGTAAGATTATAATCCTGACATAAAAAACTGACTGACATATTCCTATACGAACAACTAAACGCAGCTGACTATACTAGCTAGAACGCAACATTGATATACATGTAATTATTGTTTATTTGAAGAAACCAACATCGATCTGATTATCTTATCTATCGATCTAATCTATCAATTCCTTTAGCTGTTGACGCTGACATTCCAACACCTACTTAATAAAAAATCGTATGTAATTAAAAAAAAAAAGAAAAGAAAGAGAAAGAAAACCAGCATAGCAGCCTGCCTAATCCATTTGCCAGCAGCAGCAGTAGTATTCCTCAGCCCCACTTGAGAACGTGAGCGTCAATAATTGCATGAAGACAATCCAATTGAAAAGAGAAAATGAGTTTTTTAAGTTCAGTGTCCGCCGTGGACGAGGGCCTTTGTCTTGTTTACTTATGACAGACTCCGTCTATATATATACACACGAGATGGTAATATTGCATTGCATAGTCCACGATATATGACAAACATATCTAAAAGTCGTTTGCCACCTCCTTCTCCTTCTTCCATAACGAAAAAAATAAACATATCAGATCGATTTAAGCGCACGCCATGAGTATAATAACCGCAAGTACTGCTACAGTAGCCGTAGTCTCACATCTTCCAAGCTTCTTCTGTCTGTCAAGTAACAAGTCCTACTACAGTAGCAGCAGCAGCAGCAGCACTTCACATCTTCGTCCTGCTATCAATAATATTTGCTACGGTGGTAGTCGTACTAATAATAATAAATCGAAAAGCCAAAAGCAAAAGGTCTCATCCGGCGGCAGCGTAATAACTAGGTGTTTCTACACCACCGAGGAGACACTGTATCAGGTTTTGGGATTCTCAGAAAGAAGCAGCAGCGGCACTTGTAATTTATCTTCTTCGGACATAAAGAAGGCGTATAAGGAGATGGCAAGAAAGTACCACCCCGACGTTTGCCCGCCGGAGAGGGTCGACGAGTACACAAGGAAGTTCATATTAGTGCACGAGGCTTACGAGACACTTTCAGATCCACACACTAGAGCCTTGTACGACAGAGACTTATTATTGTCGTCGTTCAACAACAACAGATCATCACGCTATCATCAGCGCCAGGTCAGCTGCCCCCCCCCCCCCCCCCCCCCCCCCCCCCCCCCCGACCTAATTAATCATATAATTCATGTATTTATAAAAAAAAGTGTAGTATATTTTTTTAATCTGTTGCTTTACTTGCTATTAGGGAAGGGACCGGGACGAAAGCTTGTGGACGATGAAGTGGCGGAGTCAGCTCGATGGTTAAAGCGCCGCCGAGACGTGGAAAGACAAACCAGCACCAGGGTGGTGATATGTCTTGGGTGCAAGAATGAGAAGTCAGAGATCATCATCCTCATCGTCGTAATAAATAATACAACTTTAATTTAATCTATGCGGTGCAGTGTGCACTAGTGTAGAATTTCATTAGAAAAAAAAAAAAAAAAAAAAAAACTTCCACTTTACTACGCTAATATCGCCTGTATAGTATGTATTATTTTGTATACAACCAATGTTCGTTATAAAAAAAAAAAAAGAAAGAAAATTCTCCTTTTCTAAAGTCGTGCATATATACGTGGCAAGAGATGCATGGTAAGATGCGCCAAGAAGAATTCAAAACTTGTCATGATGAAAGGATAATATATATATTCATTTATATAATTGAAAATGAAGATAAAGTATGTATACAAGTGGATTGGTACCACACTTACACGTCGGTTGTCCTTCTCATTATACCGGGCCCCAGCGTCGCGACCCTAGCTTATATAGCTATTTATTAGTTAACGAAGGTTGATTTTTCATTTATGAAGTCGACACCAATACCAAGTCGTGTCTTCTTAAACTGATCTTGCTTTTCTAGGAGATGAAATCGAAATAATAAAGTACTACTTATGTTACTTTCCTTTAACGCTTGTTAAATGCAATGTCTACTTCTTGTAACAATTATTTGATTGTGATATTATAATAGATTATTGTCTGCATGCATCTCGATATTATGTAAAATACGATGTGTAATTTAATTAACTTGGATCCTTCCTTACGCAGTTTCCCGAAGTGACGTGCAGAATCGTTCTTATCCGCTTGCAACATGTCATATGCGCATTTTCCCTAGCTGGTGATGATAAGGCGCTTGTGTTGTGGCCCACGGTAAAGTTAATTTTCTGAATATTCACGCTAGGAAGGCATTATTAGTATATATATATCATATGGGTAATTATACAATTTTACAAAATACATATACAAATTCAGCCAAACGAATCTATACATATGTATATATTATTGAGACATTGTTTCCAGCAAATTTGCCGCCTCCACTCCAAGTAGTACATAGTAAATTTAACATTTGCGACTTTTCCACATCTGAAATTGGACAAGCATGGATGGATCCCACTCTTGGACTTTTCCAGACATGTAAGGGCACGTAAATATAATGCTTATGGGCCCATTCTGATTCAGCAGTTCATATCCACTTTTTTCGGGTTTTCTGTAATTATTGTTACTTCCTCCCTCTCAATTCTCATATATCGTTCAATGTCCGAAATTGGGCCTCAACTTTAATTTATAATAAGAAGCAATTGAAGTTGGAATTGCCCAATGAGTCTGATTCCAAAAGCCCACCATTGAACCCAACTAAGCTGCGCGTGTTCCTTTTGAGTCGAATCGAACATTCATTCGTTCATTCCCATTGAGGAATCCTTGCAAGTTACAGTATTCCTTCCGTGAGCGAGTTACAGGCTTTACTCTGTTGATTGGTGAGAAACATGGCTGCGAATTTCTGGACATCATCCCACTAGTAAGCATGAACTTTTTTTTTTTTTTTTTTTTTTTTTTTTCTGCGAATTAGGCGAGAAACATGGCTGTGGAATATTTTACTTGTACAACTGAAGTGTTTGGTATGTTTCTGTTTTCGTGTAGTAAACAGCTGCTGGATCCCGAAGAAGTGGAGGTAGTGCATCCTCTGGACAAAGAGCGGGGAATTACTCCTGAAGATTTCATGCTCATCAAGTTGCACATGGCTAATTGTAACGCTTTTTTACATCATAATTTCTCTAATTTTCTTATTGTTGTACCCCGTGCGACGATCGTGGGAAAAATCTGTCTTAATTCATTCTACGGTGCTAAATCAAATCAATCTCTAATTACGATGTGTGTAATTAATGCTGTTTGTTAGAAAGATACTCGTTTGCTTCCTCCCTCGTTATACTCCATTACTGGAGACACTAGTTTTAATATTTTTATGCTGCGCTAACATTTTCCTTTGCTCTCCTCCCTCTGGTGGCCAGATATCGTCAGATTGGCACACCATGTAAAAATGCGGCAAAGTCTGTCTGTTGCGTATCTCAAGCTCGTAAATATGATTAGGAACAATGTTAAGAAAATCTTTTTGCCTAACCAACTTTGGTGTGCCTCACATGTTGATTGTGTTTCATATAGGGTTGTTGCTACTGCAGTTACATACATGAGACGCGTGTACACCAAGTATGTTCGACGTTGATGAATTACTTATGTTTTTCCCGTATTTGCTCCTCTCAGTTTGACTTATTGTCTTTTATTTGGATTCCATAAGTTTGGTGAATTGTTTATTAGAGTCGGCAAAATGTAATTCCATGCCTTTTTTCTTGACAATTAGTTAACCCAACCAAATTGGAATTTTGATTTCAGGAAAAGTATGACGGAATATGATCCACGTTTGGTGGCTCCGACCTGCTTGTACTTGGCTTCTAAAGCTGAAGAAAGCACAAGCCACAACTCAGGCCCGATTTCTTGTATTTTATATAAAAAAATTGCGTAAGTGAAACCCTATATGAGCTCTCTTGTTTTTGTTTCTACTTATAAGCCTTGATTTTTTTTCTTCTTTTTACTTGGTGGAAGATTGTTGTAAGATCAAGTGATCAACTATTGTCTTTTTTAGCAGATCAAGATGAAAAGTATCGTTATGAAATAAAGGAGATACTGGAAATGGAAATGAAAATACTGGAAGCCCTCAACTATTATTTGGTTGTATTCCATCCTTATCGAGCACTGTCGCCGTAAGTGTATTTCCTTTAAGCTAGATAGTCTTTTCTGGGAGACTGGTGAATTGTACTCTCTTATCTTAAGCATACCTCCTAGGTTGCTGCAAGATGCTGGGATGAATGATGCAACACAAATGACTTGGTAATCAAGTTTTTCCTTTTGCTCATCTGTTGTGAAAGTCTCAATCAATATGTGCGTAGTAATATGTTTTGGTTATTTATGGTTGATCCACAGTATTTCCCCTTCCGTGGGCTGAATTTTCTGACGAGACCAAGGAATTTTTTTTTGTAGGGGTATTGTTAACGACACTTACAAGATGGATTTGATTCTCATACATCCTCCGCACTTGATTGCATTGGCTTGTATTTACATTGCAAGCGTCAAAGAGGACAAAGAAAACACTGCATGGTTTGAAGAGCTTCGCGTTGATATGAATGTGGTGAGTTCCTTTGAATCTTTAATTTTTCAGGCTTTGTGCTGTCCAAAGTGGACTTTGTAATTCCTTTTGTCTCTCCATATATGTTAGGTAAAGAACATTGCAATGGAGATTTTAGATTTCTACGACAACCACAAACTGATTACAGACGAAAGGGTTAATGCAGCCATGAACAAGCTACCCAAGTAACCAAATCCATATGTCACTTGCTTTATCCGCACACAGCTGGCTAGAGAGTCCTCAAGCCTAACATGTCGTGAATGATTATTGATGCGAATGAAATAGTAAGTGTATTGCCTATTATTACTGTAGTATTGAGAGTATAGCAGAGGACCAATATGATTCGGTGATGTACTTTGCTATGTTTACATAACGATGATATGATGGAGTGAGGAAGATATACTTACCTCCATTGTTGGAATTGTCAGTTCCGCCGCAACACATGATAGTGACGAAGCCATTGCCCAAGGCTGGAAAACTAGAGTTTGTGAGCAACGACGACTAATAACACTATGGTTGCTTTGGTTTGGTTGCTTGGGGCAAGTTTCGTGAACTCTGTATTCTCCTTTCAACCTTTGGCAGGCAAACTTATTTGAATTTTTATAGCAATACGATTATTAGGTTACTCTTCAAAATAAATTGGGCCCAGCTTTTAGGCCCAATATATTTACGACTGCTCAGCGACAGCTCAAGTAAAGGTCAACAAAATGCAGAGTAGACCATTTCATCATGTTTCGTCCGAAAATTCTCCAACGCGTCCCGTCTGGCGACTATAAAGACCAAGGAAAGAAAACCTCCTACAATTTTCTTCATTGATCAATTGATAGGACAAGTCCTTCTTCATCGTCGTTGGTTTTCTAGGCGAGTGATTCGTTGCAAAATAGAAAAATCATGTCGAAGCAAAACGAAGAGCCGGCGATCGGGATTCCGTACAACGCGGCGGACCAAGCTCCGATACCACAGCCACAGGCGTACTTCCACGTCGCCGAAAACCCATATCAAGCTGGTGTGATCCCACCTAACGCCGTCTATGGAGATCCCAAGGGAATCCCCATCCAGCAGACAATTTACCGTGATACCCCTGCGCCTTTCAATTGCAATTACTGCGGCGGGACTGGTCTCACTACTGTTAAGTAAGGATCTCTTATTATTTTTGGTTTTACCTTCTATACAATTATGGGGGAATTTCGAATCACCAATCTTGTTACTAAGCTGGAGCAGCCATTTCGATTCCTTAATCAAGTTTTGTATGCAAGCAGATTCATGCGTCAGCTTTGCTTGGCTGTTTAGTGGACAACGAGCTGCTTTTTTTTACATTTCTTTAAGGATGATCATGAAAGATTCGAAATTGAAACAAGTAGTATGTATACTTGACTTAGTTATTCTATCATGTTGTTAGAACCTTTACTTTATCACGGAGTATCCATATTTTTTTTTTCCGAGAATTCAATTTAATAAACTTAGAAGTTTTCAAGGCGAAGGAGCCAATAAGACAATGTAGTTACAATGCCAAAGAGGCAAAGATTAATCTTTTCGCACATCGATTGGGCAGATTAAACATGTTGTAGAATTTCAACTTTATACCCTGTTTTTTTGCTCTTGATATAGGTCTAAACCAAGTTTGTCTGCTTTGGTTGGTTGCATGATGCCATTTATGCTTGGGGTTTGCTTTCTGTGCCCTTGCACGGATTGCCTATGGCACAAATATCATTACTGTCCTCACTGTAACGAGAAGGTTGGATTGGTTTTCTCATTGTTGCATTTTTTTGCTCAGAAGTTAATTTAGGGGTGAGACGAACAATGGCAGAAATCATTTATTTTGTTCACTCTTAGGTTGCTGACTATAAGAAGTCTGACCCGTGTTTGGTGATGGATCCTCCACAATGGATGCAAGAGAGTTTTGCATTGCCTGCTTGATGATGATACGTCACATTTAAGCATATTTACATTTGCACATTTACGGTATATTTGCATTATATTCTGTTATTGCTAGAGCGTATCCTTGTTTTTGTGTTTTTCCAAATTCCAAATTTTTATGTTGTATAAGAAGCATGTGGATTTCATAATAAAAGTTGAAATTTGATGATAACTGTTGTTCTTCTTTTGGTGCGTATCTGTTGGGACAAATGGTAAGTAACATGACTAAAAATGCCGTTGGTGCTGATTACAGAGGGGAGGGAGGGAGGCAACGCAAGTAATAAAGATGTGACGTGAGGTGGAAATAGTATGTATGGTCATTAATGATGATATGAATTCACTCAACTGTTTGCTCGTGAATATTTTTGAAAGACATAACTTCGCTTACCATTTATTTGAGTTCAATTGAACGAACTCCCCAACCAACCATACGAGATGAGATTCATGTGAAACATTGCTTTGTTTCATTAAAGCAGCAGCAACCTTTAAGTATTTGTATCTATAACTATGACACTAGAAACTATAATTCGTGAAGGAAACAAAACAAGGTCAAATGAAGGAACTATCCCTGTTCCTCTTGAAAAACTCTTTGGGATTCAAAACGAGGAAAGGGTTTAAGAGCTTCTGCAATGGTGAGAACTCGACCTCGATCCTCGATCATAAACAAAAGATGGACGATCATAATATCTCCTCATGCGCAGGAGAAAACCATCCAACACTGGAAGATATGATCTTACAGTTAGAATTGGAAGAGAAATATCGTCAAGAGCAAAGCTCGAAGGAGACTACCGGGAATACCGCACAGAATGTCTTGCGTGAACAGTTCAGACATCCTCAGAAGTGCACGAAATGCTGCATTGTATCAGTATCCGAGGTTCTCTTTGGACGGTAAGGATTCATTGTACAGGTCTTCGTTTACGGGAAGGGTTAAACGTCATGGCTGCGACGCAGAAAAGTTTCCCAATGTGATAGCTGGAGAGAGCGTGATTTGGTGCAAGCCGGGAGTTGTAGCCAAGTTAATGGGGCTTGAGGCCATTCCAGTTCCAAGAACGGCAACTATTACAGGAGACAGAAACTGAGTGCTATTATAAAGAGACAGAATCTTCTGAGAAGACCAGAAAGAAACGAAACAGGGACACGAAGATTGATGTGTCCGAGAATAAAGGAGGGATCATGGTGGATCCTGTTCGAGGACTGGCTATCGTGTTATGAAGCCTTTAGATTTCCAAATTTCAAATGATAACATGGTTGGCCTACGACACGTTTTGTGTAGAAATCATCCATTCATATATGTATGTGCCTTTCTTTTTCTTCATTTTCTAGTACTACAATTGTCTCTTGTGATTTTGATTTAGTTTATCCTTCTTCAATGCGAAGTTTTCTAATACCTTGTCATGAGATTCTGAGTTATTTTACGACCACAATTCCTTTGCGAAATTCCAAGAGACTGGAAAGCCATACACCAAATTGGCAATATCAGAAGCAGCGACGACTACAAGAAAAAAAAGGCTAAAACTGATTATTTTTAAAATGAACTTTGTTTGTATAAGCTGGAAGATAATCTGATAGCTACTCGTCATCATCTGATGGAACACGCAATGCCACGTCGTCCATTGAAGGAATTGAGTAGCTCCGAGCTAGTGCCTGAGGTGGAGGGGTGGAAACCGTAGGAGAATTCGACTCGCGACTCTTGGTCATTAAAGGGCCTGAATGATTAGTTGGAGGAGGACGAGGAAGCTCGTGGAGTTCACTTATCACAGGAGAGGATGACGAGCTACGTGATGATAATGACTTTGGGGCTGCGACGGCCGAGGTAGTTGGCTCCGTAATAATGCTGCTGCAGGAGGAGGAGGATAATAAGCCAACGAAGAGGAGACCATGGGATGACGATGATGATGATGACGACTGGTAAAAGTAGGTGAAGATTTTGCGGCGTTTGGTCGTGGCATACCCGTCGTTAGTGGACCAGAGAAGGCTTGTCTTTTGGCTTTCTTGGCATAGGATGCAATGTTTGGATTTGCTGATATTAATGGAGGTTGCAGTGGACTACAACTAGTGGATTGGTCTGATGATGAACTAATAAGGAGATGAATTCCACATAAGATGATGACGATGATGGTTATCCTCTTGTCTTGTCGGCGGCGGACTCTTTTTGTCTCATCTGGTGTGGGTAATACGTAAGCTGTGAATTTGCGTGATGGTGAGTCCAGTTTCTTCTCGGGGAAAAGCGGTGCTGATTTGCTCACGCCTTTCAAATCCCTTTGGAAAGAAACGAATTTCGCCCAAAACTCGGAAATGATCCTGTAAAAGTTTACTACTCAGCATCCCTAAAACTCTCGAATAGGAATCATACTATAAGAAAGTATTGTTAATTACCCTTGTTCGTCGTCCCGATTTGGAGCAAGGAGTGACTGTACTACCAATGTCATCCAGCTTCAGATGTCAAAAGAAGAACCCTTGTTACCATCAAATCTCTGAGGGGATACAATGATTTTTCAGTAACACAAAAGAGCACACGTACCTCCATTGAATCTCTCATTGGAGTAGCTTCTTTAAGGGGGGCATTTTGCCTATAGTCAAAGCTCAGTTCTCCAAGGTCATTTGTTTCAGAACCGTTTTCACTACCATCGTCCTCATCACTATCAGTTTCTTCATCATCGATATCATATGATAGATGATCATTGTCTTTCAGTCCACACAACTGATAATCAATATGCTGCTGTTCAGCCACCAACCTGACATGTGGCTCAATTGTCTCCAGGGATCTCAGTGCCTTCTTGAAGAAAAACAGCTGTTGGAAAAGCAAAAATCTTGAATTGTGATAGCATTGCAAGATTTCCTAATTATGGCGAAATGGAATGCTTAGTGAAAGGAAATTACCTGTGCCGTGTAATGCCGAGATGCTTGGGTTAAAAGACTACGGGATTGCCCTTGCTTTAGAGACTTCATGCGAAACACGAATATATTTGCCTCCTCATCATACTCATCGTGAGCTTCTTGCAGATGATGTGAAGGAAAGCATTCGCCTTTACTGTTTCTTAACTTCCCTTTTTCCTTCTGCTTGTTAAGAAGATCTTCATATACAGCTCTGCAAGCAATTTATCGTTGCCATTTTCCACAGTTTTCAAGAGACTTAAGAATATATCCCTTGATTCAACAATTAGATTTCACCTTTTATCATCACATCGCTTCTTCATCTCCTGCATAAGAGATAAAGAAAGAATATATAAAAAAGGCTAAGCATTACGTTTAGGCTTGCTAAATTCCTTCTCAAGTGTTTCTTCAAATTGAGCTATATTATGATATATTGTGATTCACAACGGATCAAGGGAGGGCAAATGTAGAGCTTACCTCAACTACGCGAAGTTCATTAAGAAGAGATTCTGAAGGGACTGTAATCGTCTGGACAATATGAGAACGCTGAAAATGGAGAAGATAGAGACACAGTTCATGGAATACAGATGCAGGATGGAGACCAAATTTGTGCGGACTTACATAACCATCAATAAGTTTCTGAAGTTCCAACTGTGTTTTACCCAGCATCAGTAACACTTTACCTACAGAGAAAAAGAAAGACTGTAAACTACTAAGAGATCTCAGTGACTGCTATTTGGACATGCAATACAAAGGCAACACGAGGTTCTATATAAAAAAAAAATATGATCTCTATGGAAGTCAAAATCTATCTTTCCCCCACAAAAGGCCTACATGATTAGACCAACCTTACTAACAAAATTTTCCATGACAATATAAGACAAACATACACGATTTTCTCTGGAACGTGCAAGTCAGTGAGAAAATTACCACTTTCTTCATCATCGTTCAGGGCAGTTTTCTCCAGAAGACATCACCCATTTCCTTTAATGACTCTGAAAATTCTGAGCAAAAGCATTTGAGTTAGAACTTCAAATTCAACTACCGTGCACGTAATTTTGAACGATCTAGTTAAAAGGTAAAATCATCTGCTCACCATATACAACTGTTTGCAGTTGCTGCTGCTGCAGAAGCAGCCTATCGTAGCAGTCTTTCATGTCATTCATGTCCTGGACACAAAAAGAATGAAATTTAAGTGGTAATTTTCTCACTGACTTGCACGTTAATCAGAGAAAATCGTGTATGTTTGTCTTATATTGTCATTGAAAATTTTGTTAGTAAGGTTGGCCTAATCATGTAGGCCTTTTGTGGGGGAAAGATAGATTGACTTCCATAGAAATCATTTTTTTTTATAGAACCTCGTGTTGCCTTTGTATTGCATGTCCAAATAGCAGTCACTGAGATCTCTTAGTAGTTTTACAGTCTTTCTTTTTCTGTGTAGGTAAAGTGTTACTGATGCGGGTAAAACACAGTTGGAACTTCAGAAACTTATTGATGGTTATGTAAGTCTGCAAAATTTGGTCTCCATCCTGCATCTGTATTCCATGAACTGTGTCTCTATCTTCTCCATTTTCAGCGTTCTCATATTGTCCAGACGATTACAGTCCCTTCAGAATCTCTTTAATGAACTTCGCATAGTTGAGGTAAGCTCTACATTTGCCCTCTCTTGATCCGTTGTGAATCACAATATATCATAATATACCTCAATTTGAAGAAACACTTGAGAAAGAATTTAGCAAGCCTAAACTTAATGCTTAGCCTTTCTTATATATATTCTTTCTTTATCTCTTATGCAGGAGATGAAGAAGCGCGTGTGATGATAAAAGGTGAAATCTAATTGTCGAATCAAGGGATATATTCTTTAAGTCTCTTGAAAATTACAGAAAACGGCAACAATAAATTGCTTGCAGAGCTGTATATGAAGATATTCTTAACAAGCAGAAGGAAAAAAGGGAAGTTAAGAAACAGTAAAGGCGAATGCTTCCCTTCACATCATCTGCAAGAAGCTCACGACGAGTACGATGAGGAGGCAAATATATTCGTGTTCCGCATGAAGTCTCTAAAGCAAGGGCAATCCCGTAGTCTTTTAACCCAAGCATCTCGGCATTACACGGCACAGGTAATTTCCTTTCCACTAAGTATTCCATTTCGCCATAATTAGGAGATCTTGCAATGCTATCACAATTCAAGATTTTTGCTTTTCCAACAGCTGTTTTTCTTCAAGAAGGCACTGAGATCTCTGGAGACAATTGAGCCACATGTCAGGTTTGTGGCTGAACAGCAGCATATTGATTATCAGTTGTGTGGACTGAAAGACAATGATCATCTATCATATGATATCGATGATGAAGAAACTGATAGTGATGAGGACGATGGTAGTGAAAACGGTTCTGAAACAAATGATCTTGGAGAACTGAGCTTTGACTATAGGCAAAATGCCTCCCTTAAAGAAGCTACTCCAATGAGAGATTCAATGGAGGTACATGTGCTCTTTTGTGTTACTGAAAAATTAATTGTATCCCCTGAGATTTGATGGTAACAAGGGTTCTTCTTTTGACATCTGAAGCTGGATGACATTGGTACTACAGTCACTCCTGGCTCCAAATCGGGACAACGAACAGGGGTAACTAAAAATACTTTCTTGTAGTATGATTCCTATTCCAGAGTTTTAGGGATGCTGATTAGTAAACATTTACAGGAACGTTTTCCGAGTTTTGGGCGACATTCGTTTTCTTTCCAGAGGATATTGAGAGGCGTGAGCAAATCAGCACCGCTTTTCCCCGAGAAGAAACTGGACTCACCATCACGCAAATTCACAGCTTACGTATTACCCACACCAGATGAGACAAAGAGTCCGCCGCCGACAAGACAAGAGGATAACCATCATCGTCATCATCTTATGTGGAATTCATCTCCCTTATTAGTTCATCATCAGACCAAATCCACTAGTTGTAGTCCACTGCAACCTCCATTAATATCAGCAGATCCAAACATTGCATCCTACGCTAAGAAAGCCAAAAGACAAGCCTTCTCTGGTCCACTAACGACGGGTATGCCACGGCCAAACACCACAAAATCTTCACCTACTTTTACCAGTCGCCGTCATCATCATCATCATCATGCCATGCTCTCCTCTTCGTTGGCTTGTTATCCTCCTCCTGCAGCAGCATTATTACGGAGCCACTACCTCGGCCCATCGCAGCCCCAAAGTCATTATCATCACGTAGTTCGTCATCGTCTCTGTGATAAGTGAACTCCACGAGCTTCCTCGTCCTCCTCCAACTAATCATTCAGGCCCTTTAATGCCCAAGAGTCGCGAGCCGAATTCTCCAACGGTTTCCACCCCTCCACCTCAGGCACTAGCTCGGAGCTACTCGATTCCTTCAATGGACGACGTGGCATTGCGTGTTCCATCAGATGATGTCGCGTAGCTATCCCATTATCTTCCAGCTTATACCAACAAAGTTCATTTGTAAAAATAATGAGTTTTAGCCATTTTTTTTCTTGTAGTCGTCGCTGCTGCTGATATTGCCAATTTGGTGTATGGCTTTCCAGTCTCTTGGAATTTCGCAAAGGAATTGTGGTCGTAAATAACTCAAGAATCTCATGACAAGGTATTAGAAAACTTCGCATTGAAAAAGGATAAACTAAATCAAAATCACAAGAGACAGTCGTAGTACTAGAAGATGAAGAAAAAGAAAGGCACATACATATATGAATGGGTGATTTCTACACAAAACGTGTCGTAGGCCAACCATGTTCATCATTTGAAATTTGGAAATCTGAAGGCTTCATAACACGATAGCCAGTCCTCGAACAGGATCCCACCATGATCCCTCCTTTATTCTCGGACATCATCAATCTTCGTGTCTCTGTTTCGTTTCTTTCTGGTCTTCTCAGAAGATTCTGTCTCTTTATAATAGCACTCAGTTTCTGTTCCTGTAATAGTTGCCGTTCTTGGGAACTGGAATGGCCTCAAGCCCCATTAACTTGGCTACAACTCCCGGCTTGCACCAAATCACGCTCTCTCCAGCTATCACATTGGGAAACTTTTCTGTGTCGCAGCCATGGCGTTTAACCCTTCCCATAAACGAAGACCTGTACAATGAATCCTTACCGTCCAAAGAGAACCTAGGATACTGATACAATGCAGCATTTCTTGCAGTCCTGAGGATGTCTGAACTGTTCACGCAAGACATTCTGTGCGGTATCCCGGGTAGTCTCCTTCGAGCTTTGCTCTCGACGATATTTTCTCTTCCAATTCTAACTGTAAGATCATATCCTCCAGT
This sequence comes from Craterostigma plantagineum, assembly GCA_027422505.1. Classification (NCBI taxonomy): domain Eukaryota; kingdom Viridiplantae; phylum Streptophyta; class Magnoliopsida; order Lamiales; family Linderniaceae; genus Craterostigma; species Craterostigma plantagineum. The sequence continues at coordinate 44,759 of JAPQWV010001090.1, forward strand.
GTTGGATGGTTTTCTCCTGCGCATGAGGAGACATTATGATCGTCCATCTTTTGTTGATGATCGAGGATCGAGGTCGAGTTCTCACCATTGCAGAAGCTCTTAATCCCTTTCCTCGTTTTGAATCCCAAAGAGTTTTTTCAGAGGAACAGGGATAGTTCCTTCATTTGACCTTGTTTTGTTTCCTTCACGAATTCATAGTTTCTAATGTCATAGTTATAGGTACAAGTACTTAAGGTTGCTGCTGCTTTAATGAAACAGAGCAATGTTTCACATGAATCTCATCTCAGTATGGGTTGGTTGGGGAGTTCGTTCAATTGAACTCAAATAAATGGTAAGCGAAGTTATGTCTTTCAAAATATTCACGAGCAAACAGTTGAGTGGATTCATATCATCATTAATGACATACATACTATTTCCACCTCACCGTCACATCTTTATTACTTGCGTTGCCTCCCTCCCTCCCTCTGTAATCAGCACCAACGGCATTTTTAGTCACGTTACTTACCCAACAGATACGCACCAAAAGAAAACAACAGTTATCATCAAATTATAACTTTTATTATGAAATCCACATGCTTCTATACAAATACAACATAAAATTTTAAACCTGGGAAAAACACAAACAAGGATACGCTCTAGCAATAACAGAATATGATGCAAAGATACCGTAAATGTGCAAATGTAAATATGCTTAAATGTGACGTATCATCATCAAGCAGGCAATGCAAAACTCTCTTGCATCCATTGTGGAGGATCCATCACCAAACACGGGTCAGACTTCTTATAATCCGCAACCTAAGAGTGAACAAAATAAATGCTTTCTGTCATTGTTCGCGTCACCCCTAAATTAACTTGTGAGGAAAAAAAATGCAACAATGAGAAAACCAATCCAACCTTCTCGTTACAGTGAGGACAGTAATGATATTTGTGCCATAGGCAATCCGTGCAAGGGCACAGAAAGCAAACCCCAAGCATAAATGGCACATCATGCACCAACCAAAGCAGACAAACTTGGTTTAGACCTATATCAAGAGCAAAAAAACAGGGTATAAAGTTGAAATTCTATAATGTTTAATCTGCCCAATCGATGTGCGAAAAGATTAATCTTTGCCTCTTTGGCATTGTAACTTCGGCTCCCTCGGCTTGAAAACTTCTAAGTTTATTAAATTGAATTCTCGGGAACAAATATGGATACTCCGTGATAAAGTAAAGGTTCTAACAACATGATAGAATAACTAAGTCAAGTATACATACTATTTGTTTCAATTTCGAAATGTAAAGCCTAAAAAACAGCTCGTTGTCCACTAAACAGCCAAGCAAAGCTGACGCATGACAATCTGCTTGCCATACAAAACTTGATTAAGGAATCGAAATGGCTGCTCCGGCTTAGTAACAAGATTGGGTGATTCGAAATTCCCCACGATAATTGTATAGAAGGTAAAAACAAAAATAATAAGAGATCCTTACTTAACAGTGGTGAGACCAGTCCCGCCACAGTAATTGCAATTGAAAGGCGCAGGGGTATCACGGTAAATTGTCTGCTGGATGGGGATTCCCTTGGGATCTCCATAGACGGCGTTAGTGGGATCACACCAGCTTGATATGGGTTTTCGGCGACGTGGAAGTACGCTGTGGCTGTGGTATCGGAGCTTGGTACGCCGCGTTGTACGGAATCCGATCGCCGGCTCTTCGTTTTGCTTCGACATGATTTTTCTATTTTGCAACGAATCACTCGCCTAGAAAAGCAACGACGATGAAGAAGGACTTGTCGTATCAATTGATCAATGAAGAAAATTGTAGGAGATTTTCTTTCCTTGGTCTTTATAGTCGCCAGATGGGACGCGTTGGAGAATTTTCGGACGAAACATGATGAAATGGTCTACTCTGCATTTTGTTGACTTTTACTTGAGCTGTCGCTGAGCAGTGTAAATATTAGGCCCAATTTATTTTGAAGAACCTAATATAACCGTATTGTTATAAAAATTTAAATAACTGCCAGCCAAAGGTTTGAAAGGAAAATACGAAGTTCACGAAACTTGCCCCAAGCAACCAAACCAAAGCAACCATTGCTCACAAACTCTAGTTTTCCAGCCTTGGGCAATGGCTTCGTCATCTATCATTTGTTTGCGGCGGAACTGACAATTCCAACAATGGAGGTAAGTATATCTTCCTCATTCCATCATATCATCGTTATGTAAACATAGCAAAGTACATCACCGAATCATATTGGTCCTCAGCTAAACTCTCAATACTATAGTAATAACAGGCAATACACTTACTATTTCATTCGCATCAATAATCATTCATGACATGTTAGGCTTGAGGACTCTCTAGCCAGCTGTGTGAGGATAAAGCAAGTGATATATGGATTTGGTTACTTGGGCAGCTTGTTCATGGCTGCATTAACCCTTTCGTCTGTAATCAGTTTGTGGTTGTCGTAGAAATCTAAAATCTCCATTGCAATGTTCTTTACCTAACATATATGGAGAGACAAAAGGAATTACAAAGTCCACTTTGGACAGCAAAGCCTGAAAAATTAAAGATTCAAAGGAACTCACCACATTCATATCAACGCGAAGCTCTTCAAACCATGCAGTGTTTTCTTTATCCTCTTTGACGCTTGCAATGTAAATACAAGCCAATGCAATTAAGTGCGGAGGATGTATGAGAATCAAATCCATCTTGTAAGTGTCGTTAACAATACCCTACAACAAAAATATATATATATTGCCTTGGTCTTAGCTCACAGAATGCGAAATACTGTGGATCAACATAAATAACCAAAACATATTACTACGCACATATCGATTGAGACTTTCACAACAAATGACCAAAAGGAAAAACTTGATTACCAAGTCAGTTGTGTTGCATCATTCATCCCAGCATCTTGCAGCAACCTACGAGGTATGCTTAAAATAAGAGAGTACAATTCACCAGTCTCCCAGAAAAGACTATCTAGCTTAAAGGAAATACACTTACGGCGACAGTGCTCGATAAGGATGGAATACAACCAAATAATAGTTGAGGGCTTCCAGTATTTTCATTTCCATTTCCAGTATCTCCTTTATTTCATACCGATACTTTTCATCTTGATCTGCTAAAAGACAATAGTTGATCACTTGATCTTACATCAATCTTCCACCAAGTAAAAAAGAAGGAAAAAATCAAGGCTTACAAGTAGAAACAAAAACAAGAGAGCTCATATAGGGTTTCACTTACGCAATTTTTTTATATAAAAATACAAGAAATCGGGCCTGAGTTGTGCTCTCTTCAGCTTTAGAAGCCAAGTACAAGCAGGTCGGTGCCACCAAACGTGGATCATATTCTGTCATACTTTTCCTGAAATCGAAATTCCAATTTGGTTGGGTTAACTAATTGGCAAGAAAAAAGGCATGGAATTACATTTTGCCGACTCTAATAAACAATTCACCAAACTCATGGAATCCAAATAAGGACAATAAGTCAAACTGAAAGGAGCAAATACGGGAAAAACATAAGTAATTCATCAACGTCGAACATACTTGGTGTACACGCGTCTCATGTATGTAACTGCAGTAGCAACAACCCTATATGAAACACAATCAACATGTGAGGCACCACCAAAGTTGGTTAGGCAAAAAGATTTTCTTAACATCGTTCCTAATCATATTTACGAGCTTGAGATACGCAACAGACAGACCTTTGCCGCATTTTCACATGGTGTGCCAATCTGACAATATCTGGCCACCAGAGGGAGGAGAGCAAAGGAAAATGTTAGCCCAGCATAAAAAAAATGAAAACTAGTGTCTCCAGTAATGGAGGATAAACGAGGGAGGAAGCAAACGAGTATCTTTCTAACAAACAGCATTAATTACACACATCGTAATTAGAGATTGATTTGATTTAGCACCGTAGAAAGAATTAAGTCGTTCTTTTCCCACGATCGTCGCAAGAGGTACAACCATAAGAAAATTATGATGTAAAAAAGCGTTACAATTAGCCATGTGCAACTTGATGAGCGTGAAATCTTCAGGAGTAATTCCCCGCTCTTTGTCCAGAGGATGCACTACCTCCACTTCTTCGGGATCCAGCAGCTGTTTACTACACGAAAAACAGAAACATACCAAGCACTTCAGTTGTACAAGTAAAATATTCCGCAGCCATGTTTCTCACCTAATTCGCAGCAAAAAGAGAAAACAACGTTCATGCTTACTAGTGGGATGATGTCCAGAAATTCGCAGCCATGTTTCTCACCAATCAACAGAGTAAAGCCTCTAACTCGCTCGCGGAAGGAATACTGTAACTTGTAAGGATTCCTCAATGGGAATGAATGGAATGAATGTTCGATTCGCGACTCAAAAGGAACGCAACGTAACGCGCAGCTTAGTTGGGTTCAATGGTGGGCTATTTGGAATCAGTTTCATTGGGCAATTCCAACTTCAATTGCTTCTTATTATAAATTAAAGTTGAGGCCCAATTTCGGACATTGAACGATATATGGGTGGGAGGGTGGGAGGTAACTATAAGAGTTAACTAAGTTTCAGGCCCAATTTGCATATTTTCGTTAGGGTTTAGGACCCAATAAGGTTTACAATAGAGATAGGAACCTATTTCAACTTTTGTCTTTAAGTTAAGGACCAAATTTGAGCAAAACGACGCATTTGCCCCTGCCTGTTTGCTGAAATTATACAGGATTGCCATAAGCTATTCCAACACTCAACGGGTACCACTTTGTGCATTTCTGGTAACACTTCATGAATTACAGGAAAGTATTATCCAAAAATAAGGAAGCGGTACCAAAAAAGCATGAAGGGGTAGCGCTTCATGAATTACATGAAAAATTATAGAAAAGTGCTATCCAAAAAAAAGAAAGTGGTACCAGAAAAGCATGAAGTGGTAACACTTCATGAAATACAGGAAAGTGTTATCCAGAAATAAGGAATTGTTACCAGAAAAGCATGAGTGGTAACACTTCATGAATTACTAGAAAGTGTTATCGAGAAATAAGGAAGTGTTACCAGAAAAGCATGAAGTGGTACCGAAAACCATGAAGTGTACCTCGCACATGCTTCAAAACTAATTGTACTCTGTTGATACCACTTATTAGCTATAGAGTAACACTTCATGAATTCTGCATAACACTTCATTGGGTTAACTGCATTTTATTACAAAAATGATTACAAGGAAGTGTTATCCGAGAAGCATGAAGTGTTACTCGGAAAGCATGAAGTGTTATGCAGAAATAATGAAGTGTTACAGCTTATGTTAATAGCCAGAAATAAGGAAGTGTTACCCGGAAAGCATCAGTTGTTACTCGGAAAGCATGAAGTGTTACGCAGAAATAATGAGTGGTACCGCGGAAGTATGAAGTGTTGTCAAGAAATGATGTTAATGGCATACGCTTAAAAAACTACATTTTTATTGTTTTGATACCACTTATTGGATATACAGTAACACATTTGTGCGTGGTAATACCGCCTGTTATGCGATAACGATATACTGCGATTTGATAACACAACAATGGCACTGGATACCACTTCTCATTAAAATAGGGGTATTTTCGTCAGACAACCTTTAAACTAAGTAAAATTAGAAAACAAGTCCTTAAAACTAATTTTTCGTGACGAGGTCCTTAACCGAAAAATACTTACCTAGGGGCTGAACTCCAGTAGCCTCGAACAATAATTACAGAAAAACCGAAAAAAGTGGATATGAACTGCTGAATCAGAATGGGCCCATAAGCATTATATTTACGTGCCCTTACATGTGCGGGAAAGTCCAAGAGTGGGATCCATCCCATGCTCGTCCAATTTCAGATGTGGAAAAGTCGCAAATGTTAAATTTACTATGTACTACTTGGAGTGGAGGCGGCAAATTTGCGTTGAAAGCCTAGGAAACAATGTCTCAATTACATATGTATAGATTCGTGTTGGCTGAATTTGTGTATGTATTTTGTAAATTGTATAGTTACCCCTATGATATTTATATATATAATAATTGGCTTCCTAGCGTGGATATTCAACTTTACCGTGGGCCACAACACGAGCGCCTTATCATCCCAGCTAGGGGCAATGCGCATATGACATGTTGCAAATGCATTAGAAAAAAAGGGATAAGAACGATTCTGCACGTCGCTTTGGGGAAGCTGCGTAAGGAAGGATCCAAGTTAACTAAATTACACACATCGTAATTATTTTAAATAATATCGATGATGCATGCAGACAATATAATCTATTAATATCACAATCAAATAATTGTTACAAGAAGTAGACATTGTATTTACAAGCGTTAAAGGAAAGTAACAAAAATAGTAACTATATTATTTCGATTTCATCTCCTAGAAAAGCAAGGATCAATTTAAGAAGACACGACTTGGTATTGGTGTCGACTTCATAATGAAAAATCAACCCTTCGTTAACTAATAAATAGCTAAGCTATGCTGGGGCCCGGTATAATGAGAAGGACAACCGACGTGTAAGTGTGATGCCAATCCACTTGTAAACATACTTTATCTTCATTTTCAATTATATAAATGAATATATATTATTATCCTTGAATTTTCTTCTTGGTGCATCTTACCATGAATCTCTTGCCAAGTATATATGCACGTCTTTGGAAAAGGAGATTTTTTTTTTTTTTTTTTTTATAACGAACATTGGTTATATATAACATAATACATACTATACAGGCGAAATTAGCATAGTCAAATGGAAGTTTTTTCTAATGAAATTCTACACTAGTGCACCACATAGATTAAATTAAAGTTGTTGTATTATTTATTACGACGATGAGGATGATGATCTTTGACTTCTCATTCTTGCACCCCAAGACATATCACCGCCGGCCCTGCTGCTAGTTTGTCTTTCCACGTCTCGGCGGCGCTTTAAACCATCGAGCTGACTCCGCCACTTCATCGTCCACAAGCTTTCGTCCCGGTCCCTTCCCTAATAGCAAGCAAAGCAACAGATTAAAAAAAATATACTACATTTTTTATAAATACATGACTTATATGATTAATTAATTAGGTTGTTCAGCAGCTGACCTGGCGCTGATAGCGTGATGATCTGTTGTTGTTGAACGACGACAATAATAAGTCACTGTCGTACAAGGCTCTAGTGTGTGGATCTGAAAGTATCTCGTAAGCCTCGTGCACTAATATGAACTTCCTTGTGTACTCGTCAACCCTCTCTGGCGGGCAAACGTCGGGGTGGTACTTTCTTGCCATCTCCTTATACGCCTTTTTTATGTCCGAAGAAGATAAATTACAAGTGCCGCTGCTGCTTCTTTCTGAGAATCCCAAAACCTGATAGAGTGTCTCCTCGGTGGTGTAGAAACACCTAGTTATTACTCTCCCGCCGGATGAGACCTTTTGCTTTTGGCTTTTCGATTTATTGTTATTAGTACGACTACCACCGTAGCAAATATTATTATTGATAGCAGGACCAAGATGTGAAGTGTTGCTGCTGCTGCTACTGTAGTAGGACTTGTTACTTGACAGACAGAAGAAGCTTGGAGTAAGATGTGAGATTACGGCTACTGTAGCAGTACTTGTAGTTATTATACTCATGGCGTGCGCTTAAATCGATCGATATGTTATTTTTTTCGTTATGGAAGAAGGAGGAGGAGGAGGAGGAGGTGGCAAACGACTTTTAGATATACGTTTGTCATATGTTGTGGACTACGCAATATTATCATCTCTCTGTGTATATATAGATGGAGTCTGTCATAAGTAAACAAGACAAAGGCCCTCGTCCACGGCGGAAACTTCAAAAACTCATTTTCTCTTTTTCAATTGGATTGTCTTCATGCAATTATTGACGCTCACGTTCTCAAGTGGGGCTGAGGAATACTACTGCTGCTGGCAAATGGATTAGGCAGGCTGCTATGCTGGTTTTCTTTCTTTTTTTTTTTATTCTTCTTTTTAATTAAATATGATTTTAATAAGTAGGTGTTGGAATGTCAGCGTCAACAGCTAAAGGAATTGATAGATTAGATCGATCGATATATGAATCATTTATTAAATATTAAATGACGGTGGTAGTGGTTTGTTTCTTATTTTTTGTTTTATGTTAATTATTAATTTGAAAAAAAAATTCCAAACAAATTTATTTTACAAAATTGGGCCTTCGTGAATAAAAATGATGTAAGGTTAAGTCGAAGATGGAAAGCTTTCAAATAAAAAATAAATGTCAATTATTTCAATGAGTGGGCTTTCAACTTGCTCACAAGGCCCAATCCATCGAAATCCATTATGGCCCACCAGCCGAAGCCTGTTGTCTCCCTCTCCACTCTCCAGTCGTTCTTAGCTGCTTGTATATATTATTACATGAATAATTTCGCTGTTTAGTGAATTGCAGAAAATAGATCGAACTTGTCAACATATCCATCCAACAGGGGAGATTGTTGATAGGACTAAGGATCTGCAATACTTATAGTAATATCATCTCTGTGACTGTGAGCTTTGTTCGTAGAAGAGACAAATAAGCAGCCAAGCAAGTTGACAACATATGTATCTTGTCTAAAGCACAAACGGAAATATAATTTCAATTTAGAAATGATTCTTCAGTCATAAAAAGAAAAAAGCAGTGTTATATTACATAATACATACAAAGATTTAGCGAATTATTACGATAGGAGACTGACAATTAAACTGATGTAAAATATGTGAAAAAGTTCTGAAAGTAGTGAGGAATGAATGGCAGACAGTGGGAGAATACCACGAAAAGATTACCACCATTTGTAATTTCCATGCTCTACCAAACTTTATTTGTTTCCTTTCGATGAGGTTAATGAAATTTAATTAAATGCTACTGACCTCTTTAATGTTGTCGTCATCTATTTGACGACTCTCCTTTGTGTTTTTTTTTTCTGTATTAAATGCCATGCAATGAAAGCCCTCCCTTTCATTTTATCTCGTGTGCCTCTCCCTTTCCGCCTTCGCAAAGTTCTTTCGTTTGACTCCATTTTTTGTGTTCTAGCTCACGATTTTCTCATGAATCTTGACTAACCTTTCTTCCTTTCATGTGTCTCTTTTTAAAAACAAGAGACCGCCTTCAACTAAATCTCTATAATCTGTACAAGTTCATGCACCTCCACTTCATAATCGCCATAGCTACTTTGAATGGCTTCTAAAACTTCTTCACCTTTACCATTTTCACCTCCTTCATCCCCACCACTAACCTCGTACACAATAAATCAAGCCCAACTGGTCGATGGCGAGATTATTCCAAGTGATCATCATCATCATCATGATCATCATCAAGCCACATTAGTCACAATCAGCGAGAACAACTTGACCCCCTCACCATCGGCTACCATGGAGATTACTGCCAAGCAGGCGGTAAATCCCATCTCTCCAAAAACAACCAAGAACTACAAAACTCTTCTAGTACTCAATTATATGTGTTTGGTTATTGGTTCAGTTTTGTCAACACTTGTCTCCAAATACTACTTCATACACAAGGGCTCAAATAAATGGATCGTGACATGGGTTCAATCCTCGGGTTTTCCTATATTAGTCATCCCTGTCTACCTCCCATATTACGTCCTCAGATTCACTGAGAGAAGGCCTTTTACAGGCATTACTTCAACCCTATTTTTGCTTTCAACTGTGGTGGGAATATTTCTAGGAATCAGTAACTTTTTGTTTTCCTTGGAATCTTTTACCTACCCGTCTCTACCTCGTCCCTGGTCTTGTCCAGCCAACTAGCCTTCAACCTTGTATTCTCAGTGATCATAGTGAAGCAGAAGATAACCTTTGCAAACCTAAACAGTGTCATACTTCTCACAGTGAGCTCCATCCTTTTGGCCTTAGGTTCCAGCCACGACCGACCTCAAGGTGTTACTCATGCAAAATACTTGTTAGGGTTCTTTTCAACACTAGGGGCAGGACTCTTATTCGCTCTATATCTTCCCATAATGGAAACCATTTACAAGAAAGTATATTGCTATGCCATGGTAGTGGAAATGCAGCTAATAATGGAAGTGTCCGCCACCATTTTCGCTACCATAGGCATGGCGGCGAGCGGTGGCTTCCGCGATATGAGGGTTGAGAGCGTTGCGGTTTTTGACAAAGGACGTGCTGTGTATTGGCTGATCATAGTTGGGAATATGATCTTATGGCAGTTTTGCTTCTTGGGTACGGCCGGTATGGTGTTCCTGACAACATCGTTAACCAGTGGAATATGCATGACGGCTTTAACGGCGGTGAACGTGCTGAGCGGCGTGGTAATTTATGGTGATGAATTCAAGGGTGTTAAGGTGGTATCAACGGTGTTGTGCGTGTGGGGATTTTGTTCTCATTTGTACGGCATGTATGTGAACAAGAACAAAGAGGAAGCTGACCATGGCGGTGGAAGAAATTTGGAGATGGAGTCGTTCGTCGACGGAGATGTTAACAAATAGTACCAACTAATGATCAGTAAGTAATCCTTTATCCTGCCTACGCGTTATATAAATTAATTTTGCCAGCTAGAAAATAGATGAAAAAAGAAGAGTTCCTTCAGGCTCTGATGATTTGCTGTGATTTGATCTCAACGCGGTCTGGAAAATGAAGTTTACTCGTCAGCCGTGCAAACATTTTCTTCTTTTAGGATTTAGCTTGGAGAGTAAAGCCACAAAAGCCAATTAGTGTTGGCGCCCGTCCTCTCCTCTGCGGCCACTAAAAATTGTCTACAAGCCAAGAGGACTGCTTCTTTTATGCAGAGATTTAACCATCCAGAAATAGTATCATATAAAAATCTCTCCTCTTTTGGTTAATCTAAGCTTCAGTGCATAACTTACAAGCAAGCACAGCACGGTAATATCTTCCGATTGAAATAACGAGGAAAAAGTAAGACAATAGTACAACTGATCTCAATTCAGAATAACATCCAAGCATGGAAACCAACTGCATTTCAACAATGGAACAAACCCGGAAAAAAAAAAACCACGGTTGGCTGGTTGAGAGTAGTCAAGAGATTAGGGATACAAGAGATACAAACTCAGAGGTAACACGCCCCTTGGATCTCGTGTTTATTACAAAGTGTTCTGGATATTTCCTTAGAAGCATAAGCAATCCATACCATGGTTTTCCCTGTGCCTCTGGTGTGGAATAATCCTCAGATGTAAGGTACTTCCTCACCCGAACATGATGCCAGACATTGCCAAATTGATCCACTAACTGCAACCAATTTTCAATTCATCAATAGATAAATTAATTGATACCAAACAAACAGCTGATGTCTAGCAACTTGTAGTAATAACAATCGCATTTTCCATACATAGATAATGCAAAAGAGTAGAAAAATCAACCTCTGAATGAAGTTTCTCCATGGCCATCCACTCTCCAGGACCACACATATCAGAAAGTACTGTTGCCACTGATGAGACAACATCCTTCTCTTCTAACACAAGCAGCTGCTGGTCATCAGATTCTCTGTCCGCACGACTCTTCTTCTCTGCCACCGAAAAACAACACATAAGAAACGGAGGAATCTATAGATGGTGCCTTGCCCAAATATGACTTTGAAATTTCTCAACTCTCATCTAGCGCACACACCAACAACATCACTAGTTCAAATAATGGAGTGACTGCAGGCAGATAAATAAATCTACGAAATACTCCCAATATTTCATTGAAATTTAACATATATCGCCATGTGTCGTACAGATGTAACCCGACCTCGAACAATCAATTCGTCGCCCATCATCTGCCAATGTATTAAATCATGTCGTGCAGTAACTGTTCACCAAGGATACCCTATCGGGGCTTACATATCAAATCTAACACATTATCCATCTTGTCCAGAACACTCATATAAAAAACATGTTATCCTCCCAGAAGAATTGCAGCTGCACTGGGTAAGCTAAATAGCTGCAGATTGCCTCGAAAGAACACCCACACAAACACACACATCTCATACATTGAGCTACAAAACATGCTAGGATCTGATACTCAAATAAATTCATTCAAAGGCATCGTCACAGCCTCCAAATTTTAAAAAGAAAAGAAAAAGGCAGCTCTGCCACAAAATTAACCCAAATTACCGGCCTTGGAACCCGAACCTCCATACATCCCACCGCTACCACCCCCACTCTCCTCGTAACCCCTTTTATGACCAGTTGATGGTGCTGACTCGCCATTGGCCTGGGCTCAACAACACTGGCGACATGATTCCTGGGCCCACCGAGAATGCTCCTGACCGGCAACAGAAAGTAAAACTCCTTATCTCCGATCTGCAACAGATCCTGAGAATCCAACTTGACCGTGGGCTTCCGGGCAAGTGAAGCACTCCCTCGACAAAGCATCCGTTTTTGCCCAACACCTCGAGGGCGAATCTCCGGCGCTGGAAGTCGTAGAAGATGCGGGCATGATGGCGGCTGATGTTCATCCCTCCGCCCAGGGAGGCAAGATCGACGTCAACGGTAGATTTTTTAGAATTTCGGCCTAAAACGATGGAATATGTCTGCATGTAGTACTCAAAGTCCTCTCCCTGGAGTTTCGCGAAGCCGGCCTCGACGTCACTGCTAGTCATAGTTTTGGGGTTAGGACGAGTTTCCCTTGTTCCGTTTCTTTGATTTGTTGATAGGGATTTTGGGAAGTTCAGTCCAGAGAGAAGGAAAAAAGAGATTGCGTTGCAAGATAGTAATAGATACAATACAATAGAGAGCGAGTGCAGAAGTGTTGTAATAGGTAGGATGATGACTCGTATCCACCGAGTCGGCCCGGCCTAACGAGCCAGCGAGCGAGCCAACGTCGAGTCGAAGTCTCAATAGTAGTAATATTTGTCGCCCTTACTTCTTTCTTCGAGTCATATAGTACTACTATTTAATTGTGTAGGGGTGTGCTTAATTCGGTATAAGGACCGAACTTACCGAATTACCGAAAATTCGGTACAAAATCGAACCGAACAAAAAAATTCGGTTTGGTATTCGGTTCGTAAAAAATCGGTAAATTCGGTATACCAAATTACCGAAGTTTTAAAATTAAAATATATTTATTATATTAATATTGAAAGTAAAATTATAATTATATTAATTATACGTATTAATATTAATATTACTGAATTTTTTATTAATATTATTTAAAATTCTACAAATTCGGTAAAAACCAAATACCGAACCGAGAACTTCGGTTCGGTATTCGGTATTTAAAATAGGGGTACCGACATTTCGGTGATACGGTATGTATGGAACGAACACCCTATATGTGACAGAGCAGAGGACGACAAACTTCAAAACATAGCCTCAAAATGGTTCTTATAGTAACGTGAAAAAACAGACGACGACACCGCATATTGGCTCATCTTTCTCGAGCTATAAACGTAAGCTTTTGCAATTAAAAGAAGCAATGCTGTAATCTTTAGTATCACTCTCAAATCTTCCCAAACACCGGCAATGATAGAATAGAATGGCCTGCAGCAGTCTTGCATGTGCGATTCGAACCAGCAAGTTTTTCTGCTAATGATTATTATTATTATTGTGTAATGGATTCCCCACGGTTTCAGACCACTCCTATTTCCTTTCTTTTCCCTTGCTGCTGACTGTCAAATATTCTCATGGAACAGATGCAGAAGTTTCCGATTTTGTCTCCAAGGTTCAGTGGCCCCTTCTTTATACCCAAATCATCTACAATCCATGTAGCTTTTTCTAATCGTTGATCTAATAATTTTCGGTCTTGCTGCGGGTGGTGAACACTGAATACTAAAAATTCGACTCTGGTTGTAAGTTAGAATGTTTTATTTATTGCAGCAGATACATGTTATATAGGAATAAGTTAGGAGGGTCCTGTAGTTTAGCAATATGTATAATAAATATATCAACTTCCAACAACCTCCGCCTAAAACAACACGATACCTTACCATTTTGATGCAAAATGACCGTTGGTGCTTCCTTTGAGTTACAAGGGTAGCGAAACAAACGTAGAATATTCAGTAACAGAAGAAAACCAAGTGAGACAAGTGAGCTAAAATACATCCATTAATGCTCTCGTGCTTTTAAAATCCATAAACAAACAACTAAATTCTTACATGCATATATTGCCATGGCTCCTTGAAGAAGAGAATCAGGGAGGAGAAGCTTTCTAAACGCTCTTTGGGGCCGGAAGATAAATTCTAATGATGTCCCTAGCTGTGGTTTTCTTCCTGCAGGTAGGACACCTACTCTGGGCAGCAATGGCTGCTTTTATGCATGGATTGCAGAAAATGTGACCACATTTGGTTGACACTGCTTCAACCAATGTATCCATGCAAATTGGGCAGCTGAACGTAACCTCCTTTGCTACTGGTGGATCATTATTCTTCTTAAACCAAAAAAAAAAAAAAAGAGTCAAACCATGCCATCTCTTCCAACAACGAAAAAGCCACATCTTGAAGCACATAAACAAAACCAGTACAAGAAACATAATGTTACTTTGGTGTTGCCAGTGCCTCCTCCGTTTGCATAAAGGTCGCAATTGATCACTGTTTGATTTGCCGGAACCTTTCGACGCTTATTGCGACACAATCGGTCTTCTGGAGAATCATTAGAATCTAAATCAACCACAACGGTCCGTCCACGATTTCTTCTAGCATTATTTTTGGCCTAACAGATAAACCAGAAAATCACCATCACACAACTCTGCTTCCTATATGTCACTCAACAGTATTAAACTAAGCCGCTGCAAATAAGAATGAAGACACTACTTACTTCTGCAAAAGCCCTAGGGGAAGAAATAACCACGTCGTCATCATCAAGAGCCTCAACATCAATTGGTGTAGGAACCGCATTTACTTCTTGAGCAGCCTGCCTTTCCTGGGACCTAGTATGATCTGAATTTCCCTCTGTGCCTCGGTTTTCACATGGTGGAGCAGCATTGAGATCAACATCAAGCATCCGCGTCCTAGATCGAGTCCTTGCGTACCTTAGAACATGCTCCTGGTTGTTCATGATTCAAAATACTGTGGCTTCTTAAATCTCCTGAGAAGAAACCATGGACCATCATACTTCATCCAAAATACCGTGTGGAGAGTGAATAGTTAAAAGTTACAAGACGAGTTTCAATTACACGATGCAAAAACAAAGTCAGTGAAACTAAAAAATATTAAACAGGCAATTTCTCCAGTCTCCTGCAGAGATAACTAAGCCACATAAGTTCATTTTATTAAACACATCCGTTTAACGATGACATGGCTAATAGTCAAGAAAGTCAGGGATGCCGTGTTCCAACTCGTTATGTTGTTTTTTTCCAGAAAAGGAAGAGGAAACAAAGAAGAAAATCGCCACACTTATGCTGCAAAAAGTATTTCTATCGTACCAGTTGGATTGTCCAAACAACAAGTAGGTAAGAATAAACCCCCCGATACACCAAGGGGAAAAAAGCTTCTTCCTTTCAAATTATGTGATCTTACAAATATAAATGAAAATAGAGGTATATAAATGTACAGAAAGGTATTTTCCAAAACCCTAACAGTCGAGAGACTTCAAAAAGGAACCAATTTACATCCCTAATCGCACAAATCGAAACGAGTCAACAGGAGAATAGAATAAAACCATTAAATCGAAACCATACCTGTACAAAAGCTTTCAAAGAATTATACATTGATTCGAAACAAAAGAACAAGCAATAGGCAAATAGACAAGATAATTGCAATTTATTCCAATTGTTCAAAGCGAAAACCCACCAAATCATGGCATACCTGATTTATGCTACGGTGGCGAAGTAAAACGATTGAGACGATATAATTTTGCTTTAAATTTAATCGAGCTTTTAAGTATGACTTCTTTCCTGAAAAGTGAAAACGAAACCAAGTTTCATTTTTATTTTAAGAAGATGGTGCACTGCGTGTTTGTGTGTGATGTCAGAACTCAGAAGAACACGTACGCGTTTTTCATAGATAAACTGGGCATATGGCCCTTTTATTAGCATATGGGCCAATCCATTGGGAAAGAAATAAAAGGATGGGTTTTGGGGATAAAGTTATCTTCTTTATCGCAAGACCTGATTTTTACAGATCAGTATCTTAAACCCATAGGTATAAGAATTCATTTTTGCTTCAACTGATCTATAAAATTATACTATACATTTCATTTATAGCCAATGCTTAAAAGATTGTTCCTTTTCTCCGGCTCTACTCTGTTGTCGAAGATTCATTGATTCATTATTGAATCTTAGGGAAAAAATTGATGATTGCATTTGCGATATTACTTGCGTCATTTTGTAAGATAATTTAAATTTTGCCATGAGGTTAATTTACTTTCCTACATGTCAATTTCAATTTCATAAAAAGTTGATGAACTTGTTTCGTGCACAACACAGGGGTTGTTGGGTCTCTTTGTTAGAAACTATTCAAATCGAAATTGATCGTTCAATTGAACGTAGCCTGATCTATGTTTGAGTAACAGATAGGAGGCCCATTTTCAATTATCTCTAGAAACAATGTTTCTCAAGATTATCTTTTGTTGTCAAATTCCAATTACGCATTCATTCGCTGGCCTTTCAAGGGCACCTTGATCTCTATTTTGAAGTTCATTGAATAATTTGTAATTCTTTATCTTTATGAATCATGCCATTATTTAAAAATTAAATAAATCAAAACCAAACAAAAGTGGTAAATGACACAATTAGCGGTTAGCACTAGAACTTTTGCATACTTAAATGTGAGTACTAATATCCTATGCAATATAGATTTATACTAAAATGAGGAATAAATTGAAATATACAATAAAAAATAAAAGTGTGCATGAATCCTAAACCCTAAACCTTGAACCGACACTTAATAGAATAAATATTCCTCCAACCGACCAACTCGTCCACAAGTTAATTGGGCCCCACAGAAAGCCCAAAACATAATCATCTCATGTTGATATTGTCCACAAGCACGCACGACCACTCATGGCAGCTATTATCGCGAATGGGCCTTCCGGCCTTAC
This sequence comes from Craterostigma plantagineum, assembly GCA_027422505.1. NCBI lineage: Eukaryota > Viridiplantae > Streptophyta > Magnoliopsida > Lamiales > Linderniaceae > Craterostigma > Craterostigma plantagineum. Next base: position 61,628 of record JAPQWV010001090.1, read on the forward strand.
TCGCCCTTCCTCGTCAGCCCACTTCTCCGACCGCCGGTTCACCGCTTCACATCGCCGTCGAAGCCACCTCTTCCGAGACGAGTTACGCTCCTGGAAATCATCATCCAATTCTCGGTACCTTGCCGTTGGGTGTTTTTCACATTTTCCTTCAAGGATAAATATAATTTAGTCACTCGCTCTTGACTTATTGAAAACAGGATTTGATTGATAACCTCACCTTGTCAGGATTTAAGTTGATTTGATAAATAGTTGGATGTTTGTACATGAAATATTTTGTGTGGAAGGGTTCTCTAAAGCTGGATAGAGACCTCACTTTGTTGCTGAAAAGACCTCGAATAATGAGCTGGTTATGAATTGTCAAGTGATAAGCTTATCTGTTGAGTACTAATGTAGCTAGCTACGTGTAATTTGAAGCTCCAGATCTCAACGATACAAGCATAATGGTGGCACACAATAATTGTGACTTTATGCCGTGTATCACTCATGTGCGTTTGCTTGCTCGTGCTCCAAAAGGTTATTCTTTTATCATTCCAACATTAATGTAGGGCCAAATGCAATCACCAGGATGTTGCACGAGGCTCCAGTGATGCGGGTGAATCTCAAGTTTTCCATTCGGATCTAAATGTGAGCACTGATCTTGCCATTGGCAGTTTTGAGAACAAATCTGGTGGTGGGTTTTCATTTCTTTCTAAGCTAGGCATAGTTCTTGGAATAGCTGCTGTAATTTCTCTCGCATCATTTGGTCTGAAGTTACTGAATCAGGAAGCTATATTTGGGATACAGCATCTGAATACTGACTCAACCTCATTAAGTTTGGCTGCACCTGCTGGTACTTTTAGCTTTCAGTGTTTTGGATATCGGGTTATTCTTCCTCGATGTCCCCCCGGGTATGTTTTGGCTCCAGTATCGTGTCGATAAGCTGCATGCACTCGTACCATTTTAGTTCGAGCTCATATACACCATTTTGTCCTTCTTAGTAACTCGAATTCGTACATCTTTAGCCATTAGCAATCAGCCATATTCTTATACCTGAGGTAGTCAATTTGAGAATCCCTTTATAATGATGTATAAGCTCTGCTTTACTGGCTGTAGATGGGTCTACTTTTGGCTTCTAATGGCAGCAGGCTGTGGACTTTTTATAAGTGAAGAGGCCTTAAACATATGGGTACTTGCTTTCTTCTGACGTTTCAGTTGTCGTCCTTCTGTTATAGACTTTCTGAATTTGGACTTTTCATTCCTTTTGATCTATCACTTGTAAATTTATATGTAGGTCGGCATTTCATTGACTCGGTTACTTGCTCTCGATGGAACATGGAAATCTTTTGTTGATTCATTTTCTGGGAATGCTCCATACATTATATCCACTGTTCTATGGGTCTACTGGTTGGTGTTTGCTTCTCTGTTCTTTCTATGATTCCGTTGTCCCTGGCTTGTAATGTTTCCTCTTTTATTATCTTGGATCTACTCTTGCTAGGATTATAGTTCTTCATACAATTTTCTATTAAGCTCATCTTCTCTATGTGTGTTCAGGGGTGTTTGTATCAGTGATATGATACCATTTTACCTTGGAAAACTTTTCACAAAATGTGGGGCATCCAATGACATTCGTTCAAAGGTTATAACCAGTTTAAATTCATTGACCTGCTTAAATTTCTATATATATGTGTGTTATGCATGACTCTTACGATTGGCACAGTTAGGAGTCGGCAAAGAGAGAGCTATGGACCTTACTCGTATTGTGCAAAGATATGGAAACCTTATTGGTTTTGGTGAGCTGAACTGAAACACAATTTTTGCAATCTCATTCCACTTCACTTTTTAATTGCAAATCCGTTTATCACATGCAATGTCAGGACTATTTTCACGCTGTATTGACTTATGCTATTAAAGTATTACGTGTTCCGTATCTTTCATTTTCTCGTACAATTTCCAAGGTTCATGAGAGCAACTCTTTTTAATTACACGCTTCTCATGTATTCTCACTTTGTTGTGTACAAATTATAATCTGTGGATCCAGTCGAACGATTTTCTCTTGGAGTAAGAAATCCGACAGCATTTTTGGCTGGGGCAATGGTTAGTGATTCTTGCTTTGCTTCTGCTCCACGAATCTGCCTTCTTTCCGTATATAGTTTAAAAGTTTCTCTCTGGGTAGCGCACTAGAACAGAAGTGGCTCATAGAATTTTTCGTGCAATCTGATTTCAGGGCATATCGCCTGAGTGTTTCTTTGCTGGTGTTTGCTTTGGCGGACTGATAACACTTCCATTACAGGTAATTTATGCTTTTGGTTAGTCCAGACCAAACTGTCATTGGTCTTTCTCATTACATCAACGCTTCCCTCAATCTAGCATAATGGGAAAAAAGTGTTATTTCCGCGCTTATGTAGTTAAGAAACACCCACTCATAGGTGGCTTGGCCTCCAATCGAAGTCTTCAATGTTGTTTCGAGTTCACATATATAGCCAATTCATAAAATAATGTTTAGCATGTCTGCTCACATACAGTTAGGAATCGGGTTCTTGCTGAGAGAACGCCCGGTGTTTGCTCTTGCAACTGTTGCTTCTGTAGTGGTACTTTTCTCGTGCTTTGAGTACAGAATAGCTTGAATACTATTATTCTCCGTCATCTGCTTTAATATCTGCATCTTACGTGACAGGGAATATGGACAGCGGTTCCATATGCTGTTGCTGCTCTGTCAGCGATATACCTATACATAAGACGGCGTTACTCGACTTAAACACTTGTCCATCTGCTTTCGTTCAACTTGATTTTTTCTTACAATGTTATCTTAAACTGGAATAACTCGTACCCAAAACGCCTCGTAGTAGTTTCATTGGAATAACTTGACTTGTTCATTTGAAATAAATGTTGGGCTTGTCCATCTCTAAGATATCTCTGTCTTATTGAGATTATGAGACAGTGTGTCAGAAAAAGGGTGATGATCGAAATATTAGCTCGAACGGAATATAGTTAGTTTTCTTGTTTTAAATTAATAAGTCAGCAAACTCGATTACTACATGGGAAGAGGATGGGGGTTGTTAATGTCCACTTGGCAACGCATTGGGATGTTCAAAATGGCAAGTTTGAGCTGCGAATACGGCGGCACCCACTTTTTTGGGTGTTAACAGTAGTTGGTATCTAAGATGAAGACATGAATTAACAATAAGAAGCAGCATTATAATGCATACTGTGCTGTCTTCCTTCCGTCCGTCTGATTCATGTTAAATAAAACCAGTCACAAGAAAGTATTTACATGTTGCTATCACAGCAAAGCACCAGCTGTACGAGAATTCAGAATAACTTCGAGGTGCATAATGGTGTATTTTCATATAATGTGTCGATCACTCTGTCAACTTAGATTCAGTTCTATGTGACAGTTTTGAGGGAGAGCTCGATTCCCTTGATGAACCATGTCCAAATATCCCAAGTTTACCAATGGTTTTGGTCAAGGAGCTCACTAGTTTCTTAGAACTTGTCCTCTCCATGTTCTTCTTCATGCAGACATGGTCTTTCTCCAAATCATTCAATCTCATCCTTAGCCTTGCTAGCTCAAGCTTCAACTCCCTATTCTCTCGCCTCAGAGATGCGTAATTATCTCTCGGAGACATTGAGGCACTCAGAGCTCCGCTTGCGATCCGCCATGCTGCTGCCTTAGGATCATCATCATCAGCATCATCGGGATAAGAAGAAGAGGCCAAGGCATTCCTTAACCTCAACTGTTCATAATACAGCACTTGAACTATTGATTGGAGAGGAAGGCGCTCGTTTTGTGCGGCGTGTGCACCAGCCTCCTGAGATAGTTTCTGAAAATCGATCAATCTACAGAGCCTTATCATGTCTTGATCTGACAAACCTTGGCGATGAGCCTGCAAGAGAAATTGGTGTTTACGAAGAAACAGAGATTGCAGCATTGACCAGGAAATTTGTAAACTACTTACTTTTAGATAAACGTCGATCGCTCGATATAGTCCATCATGGATGGTTCGGGCGTGTGCTGGTAAAGACTGTGCTATGGCTATGAACTTATTAAGCTCAAGGTTTGAGTCCGGTGCAATCTCAGCCAGGTAACTATCCACCAGCTTTGAAACTCTAAATAAGGCCATTTGAGAAGGCGATGAGGAGTTAGACTCAAAGAGTGAACCACCGCCATCATCGTCGTCGTCACTATCATCGTCGTGCTGAGAAAACTGAACCAAAATCCTATGCACGGCGTCAACATCGAACAATGTGTCTCCAGCGTTTCGAAACGACGATGGTATTAATAAATTATCAAGAGTAGCTACATCCAATTGGGATCCTATTCTCCTCTCAAGATCGAGTCGAGAAGCAACTGTGCAGTCAAACATCACAGCACTTCGAAGTAAACCAAAAAGAAAAGTTAAAGGCAAAGCACATTTCTCGACGGGAAGGAGACTGACTATTGTCTCAACCACATGGCGGCCATTTGAAGAATCAGAAGATGCCTGAGTTGACGATTTATTCTTGATCATCAGTTCCTTTTCTGCGTAATTCACCAGTGAAGCCCCAATGCTCTCTGGTCTAACTCCTCTGCATTTCATTGCAGTAATAACTCTCTTGTACAAGTCTATACGGAGGATCGAGAGATCTTCGATCCACCAATCCCCTTGGCTGCTGCAAGCACGCTTGCTCATGTGAAGCCTACCTGAGCTGCTGTATTCCAAGCGCGAGAAACTCGAGGCGATCTGTTCGACACAAGCTTTGGATGCTATAGCGTCGATGCACCGCGGGACAATCTGTAGTTCATCTGCTAGTGGAAGCAAGTCTTGGCAGTGTAAGAGGACTTGGACGCACATTTCTAGGCTCTTGCATACAATGCTCTCCAAGTATTCTTTTGATCTGGATCCGAGGTTATTCTTTGAGTAGTCTTCGAACATTTCCAGGTAGTCTGAGACACAGTAGAGCTGGGCTACATTGGTTGGTGTGATCTCAAAGTTGACTCCGTAACAGAACTGAGCTGCAAGCTCAAATGCTGGGGAGCCTCCAGGGAGCCCAACAAGTTCTATGCTGCAGCAGCAACCGTCGCCTTTCTGTTCGACAACCAACTTCCTGATACGTCCACTCCGAGAGACAAGAGGGAACTGCGATCGAAGAAGTAAGTAGCTTTCAATAATAGTAAAAAAAAAAGATTCACAGGCGACTCATTCATTACCTTGTGCAGTGCAAACACGCTTCCATCTACGTGTATTGTTATATCGCTGGGAACATCTAGGAAAGCCCTGTGTGTGTGTGTGTGTTTGTGCAAGCCGAGCATTAGGCACCAAGTAAAAATGAATATGCAACACAAGCAGTAAAAATGTCGTTTAAGTATAAACAACCATTCACCGCGAAGGTAGCTGCCGCACTTGACCACTGGCAGCAATTGCAGGTGCTGTTTATCCATGAACAATCAATGCAGGAAATAATTAAATTGAAAAAAGGATATCAAGAATTTGAGGTCAACGAGCGAGCGAGAAGAGACAAGAGTTTTAGTGCGGTTGCAATGCAATGCTGTTTGAAAAGAGCTGTTCAACCATATACCTGCAAATTGTCCAAAAGCAGCATTTGGGTTGGGTCGTCAATGGTGGGTCATGATGTCAAGAAAATTACAGGATGCATATTTATTTGCTAGATTTATGCAAATCAAAAGGCGTAAATAAAGGAGAGACTTTATTATTGCGTGTGTGGATGTGACCTTTTTTCTTGCATGGGCGTGGAAAAATAATCATGAAGGATAAAAAGCGCTGGCAAATAACTAATAAGGTCGTTGTTAAGTCTGTTGTGACACTTCTTTGATAGAGTATGTTGTTGTTATTATTAGTAGTATTATTGTTATTATTGTTATCATTATGACCAAAGATATACACATGTCAATCAGTGGTGATCCAATGGAGAGAGCTTGAAAACGAGAGAGCTTGACTAGGAGCAAACTCGACAAAACTGATTTTCTTTGCTATTGGGGCAAACATGATAAATTTGGCATATCATACGCATTTCTTTTTCTTACTTTTGAGTACTCAATAGGTAGGGTGGTTTCAAGTGAGTTTGTTTGTTCTTTTCTTGCATTTTTGCCTTTATCTTCACTTCACTAGTTTTAAGTAAGGTCAAAACAGATCACTCACTCTTCTCTATATATTTTCTTTTGTGAAATAAAAGACTGAATATTGGAGTAAGGATCTCTGGGAAATAATTGAAACGAATTTCAATTCAACTGGGAGAGGCAAATCATGTTAGACCACATTTATGACGAGGGTCCGCTTTTCTAGCACCTCATTCATCATTTGATGATAACTTCTGTAATGAGTTTCTAAGAGCAACTCAACAAAATAAAACACGTATTTTGAGTTTAAGGCAATTCAACTAAACACCACGAAGAATTACAAGATTTTTTGTTACTTTGATTTTCTGGTTTGGCCTAATAAACAGCATGTTTATACGTGTATAAAACTGTGATTGTTATTACGACATGGCTGGGTGATGATTATGCCCAACAGCCTGAGATAGAATGCAACGACTACTAAAGTAAGACATGCGCATCAGTAAAGTTAATTCCAATCATTAAAGTCAATTGCCTCTAGCTGTCAAACTGATGTCTAAAGTATCCTATGTGTTTACTGTTCGTGTTTTTTTAGGCTTTTTTATTCTAACAAAATTCTTCGTTAAATCCTGGTCAGTCAGGTCACAGAACAATTTTCTTGACAACGGTGGGTAAGAAAGAATACAGGTGTAATGCTAGTTTTGGCTCAATCTTGTTGCAGTACATTAGTTCGGGGAATAATGCCGTTTTAATAAGATTGCGGACCAAACGTTTTCATCTCCTCTCCTTTATTAACTTATTAGAGACTAGGTATTGCCCGTGCGATGCACGGGACGCTGCTTGATTGATGTCGTTTAATTTTGTTATTGGTAAACATGTGTGATTACAATTTTTATGCAGTATGTAGACAATTAAATGTCAAGGATGATTTTTTTTTACCTATTTGTGGATGTTATTGTAGGCGTGGTTGTAATAGAACTTTAGCAAGTTTTAGTTATTCACACATTCAGTCATTCATACAGTTGGCTTGTACGTGCATACACTAAGATGTCCTTACAGTTGTGCGTCATTTTTAATTATGAAAAGAAACGTCTTGCTAAAATGTAATTGTCCGCAAAATTCCATGGAACATGGTGTATGACAGTTGCAGTGTAACAGTCATACACTGTTTATTTAAAAATTATGATAAGATTATAATCAATAATATAAATATGTCATTTTTTTATCTCGATATTTTGTTATTTTATGGACAACTTTAAAATTTTTTCTTCCAATATTGCCACCACATAAAAGAAATAATACATAATTCTTCGCTCATATGCAAAGAATTTCTGTGTAGGAGTCATACACTGTCTGTGTAAACAATTGTTGTATGGCACAAATGTGTTTTAAACAGATAAGACATCAATGTTGTATGGCAGAAATATGTTAATGCTGTTATATGATCTATGTGTCTTATTCTACAGCTGAATGGACTATATGATGCGATGTGCTTGGACAGATATAGGAAATCTAGTATGACTGTTAAAAATGTTAAAAATGCTTAGAATGTAAGATGGGTAAATAATTGTTCGGCCATAGATATTCGGCAAATATATGCAGTTCGTATCATGTATATTAAGTTTGTCGCAAAAATAGTGCCGTCTATGCAAAGACTAAACATTTTCACTAAGAAAGAAATTGCACGACCTATCGATAGGCGTACCGTTCTTTCAATGTTTCTGTTTTACTCTGGAGTTCCTATCTTACAAAAGGTGTATCTTTAATTTAGGTACTTCATTTGTTAATGTTAGTGTTGAAAGGCTGTTTATGTTTGAATTGATGAACTGACTTCAAATTCTTTTAATGCATCAGATTAGTGGAGCAACAATGCTCAACCTTTCGCTGCTCATCTGTTTGATTGAATTGATCGATTGACTACAAATTTTTCCTTTTTCATTCATACGCTTGTCCCATGAAGATATGCACTGTTTTTTCTACTGTTACATTAAAGAAAAATTTATAACCTAATTGGTACTTTGTTTTTACAAATACTGTAAGAGTTGTTAGGTTGAGAGTTCGCTTATAAATTATTGCATATCAATTTTGTCAGATTGTGCGTATGTCTTTTTAAAGTTGTAGGACTGATGTATGTCTTCTAAATCTGTAAGACTGTTCAAGTTATAAGATTGGGAGTGTTGATAGTCAATAAATCTTCGCCGTTTCTATCACGCATATAAAGTAGTATGCACACACTATTGTACGCATATCAATAGGCGGACGGTTCTTCACGATGAACTGAATGTTAGAAACGTGTTGCTAAAATGTAATTGTCCGCAAAATTCCATGGAACATGGGAAGCTGTCATTCATAAACATAAAGACATAGTTCCGTCCGAAAAATAAAGAAAAACATAACATAGGCATTCTTGGGAATTTTTTCTTTATAGTTATTGTCCTGTGTATTTGGAAAACATGTTTTGCTGTTTGATTCGTATTTTCACTGTTATATCTGATGGATTAAACTTGTATGATTGTCATGCACATATAAAGAACATGGACCGTTGCAAAAGCCAAACGGCGAGTTCCGGCAGGGGATTTTCCCGGCGACGGCGTATGCATGGTCGATTGAGCATTGAGCGGAACAAAACATATAAGCACATCGATAGTTGCCAAGAGTGAAACACAAATTCAATGATCAGACGTAATCAAGAAAAAACTGAAGCATACAGAAAATCGAGCTAAGAAACTGACCATAGAGGTGTTGCATTGAGAGAAGCTGGCCGATTGAGAATAACCATCCTGGAATTCGCCTTCCCTCGACAATCACCTGAAACATACACTATCACCCTTCTAAAATGGTCGCCAATCGCATAATAATTCAGTAAATAAAAAGCATTCAGGGAACCCAAAGAAAGAAAAACTGGCCAAATCGTCGGATTCATCAATCAGTGGGTTACTGCTCAAAAAGATCAATGATTTCTGTAGCAATACGAAGTGGGGGGGGGGGGGGGGGGGGGGGGCTCTTCCTCCTTAGCTTTAAACACCATCGGGCGAGTAATTCAGATTTAAAGGATCGCATTTTCCTCCAAAACCCATCTTTCGCCAATTCTTGGATGAAAATTAACAACATCGCTATTGACAGCTAAATCACATAAAAAACACTCACCTATACATCTCCCACGAAGCGAAATACGATACCGCTGTGATCTGATGTCTTTTCTACACTCCCACCAAGCAACAACAACACAGCGACCCAGACATGCGAGGGCGGTTTGTTTCGAGTCATGTTGGGTCGAAATCTGCAAATTACGTCTTTGCCTCGTTCGAGTATGACATGGGTGGCAGCCTTCATTCTCATCATCCGTGGCTTTACTCGATACTGGGGCTTATTAATACTCCTTTTGCCAACCAAATATCACGCAATTTTCAAACCAACTGATAAGTGCATAATTAATTCAACATGTAGTGATAACCAAAACGCACGCGCACACACACACACACATGCATAGGCATGGCAATGTCTTGGACCCGCCAAAACCCGGCCCTAATGGGGCGGGTTTTTTTCCAATATTCAGGTAACGGGCCGGGACTCGGGTCTTAAAGGATTCAACCCGGCCGGGGCCGATGCGGGTCTCGAGTCTAGTTAGACCCGCCCCGAGACCCGATCCGGTTGATATTTTATGTAAATATATATAGTATTTCTATATAATGATATAAATTTATGTAAAAATATGTAAATATATATTTATAAAATATTTTTTACATATATTTTTTAATTTATACACATATTTATATATTTATAAACAGAAATATGTTTATAAATAATATAAATATATAAAATATATAAAACATATACCAAACTAAAACTTAAAAAAAATTTAAAAATAAAGCAACCGGGTCACGCGGGTTAGACCCGCCAGACCCGGCTTATTTGGGGTTCGGGACGGGGCGGGTTTTTAGCAGGTAGGGTCGGGTCTCGGGTCCTTTGAAAAATAAACGGGGCGGGTCCCGGGTCCGGGCGGACCCGGTTCAGACCCGCCCGTTGCCATCCCTACACATGCATAAAATTCGCTCTCAAAACCAAAGAAAGAAAATGAGAATCATACACCACCACAAGATGAATCATACACATACCAACCACGACTAAAGCACATTCATCCTTACAATTTCTCTTTTTTAATTTTTTTCTTCCGTGCATACCTAAAAAAATCACTATTCCCATCACTTGTTTGCCTCTTTCCAGACTGAGGGTTCGGTGAACACTTCGCAGCAGTGTAATTTCGTCCCCAGAATCAGGTTTTTTAATAAGGCCATCACCACAAGCAAGAATATCTGTACTTCGATCCCGTGGACTCGCGTCAGCGCCATTCAACTCAACATCCACAACAACATTATCCGTCGGTGTATTAACACCTATTTCAATGGCTGGGAGATGGTGCACGGGGACAGGAATATCGCAAGCCTGTAAGGTAAAAACAAAATAAAAACAACTACTTAGTTACCATGCCATTTTTAGCCATATAGTTCGATGCAAGACGACATACGTCAACAATCTGAGGCGGTTCCGGTGTCTGCTTATCTGTAACTTTGCAAATATCAGAATTATTCCCTTAACTAAGTCTCCACTGTCATACACCATGTAACTCATACCTTGATATGGTGTGGAATTTCTTGAACTACTAAATCTTCTCGGGGGAAACATCATGCACACCATATGCAAACGTCAAAGAAAGAGCCGCATGTATACACCACATTTGCTGCTGGTTTGTACAGATAAAAGAAATGAAAAAGTATTTTACGAAATGGTAACTGTAAAAAATAAATACGTTAAGGATTTTGTAATACCTTCTCGCCTGATGGGGAAACTCATGGTCTCTATAAATGGTGAAGTTAATTATCGAGTCTGTCATGCCAAAACCTCGAAGAATATATGGTATCGTAAGCTTTGTTTTTTGAAATGCCTTTTCAAAGAATCTCATCCCTATCAACTGAAGGTTCACCACGAACATCGAACAATACATTAAAGATGTCTATATAACCTTTTAAAAATGCACACAAATAATATGGAGATTTATATATAGACATATATATAATATATATAACACATACTTACATATATATATCACATTGTTTGAGGAAGTCATATGTATATATCCACAATTTTGTTTACGGTAGGCAAAAGCCCACATAGGCGTCAAGTGGCTCCGGCACTGACCGCAAGACTGTGAACTTGCACGACTGCTAATTTGCAATATTATTTGCAAATATGCAACTGCAACTTTGTAATACTGACGTGTATGACTGCTTGACTTAAGGAATGCAAAATTGTTGAGGTTGAACAGTTGTGCCATACTACACATGTGAACGACTGCAAGAACATCTCGTAAGACTGCATGACTGCAAGACCGCACGAAAGAACCTCAAGATATGTAAGAATGTTAGAATATTTACAGCATTTTCAGAAACGTAAGACTGCACAGTTGCTATTTGTACGACTGCAGGTCTGAAGGAACTTATATGAAATTTTCCAATTTTAGCGGGGAGAAGTACCATCATAGGTAAGAATACTATTAATTTAAAAAGATAAATGTCAAAACCAACTCTAACAACAAAAGACAACCATCATCTCATCCTACCTGGTAAACCTCAAATGAAAAGAAAAACTTTTTTAAAAAATAAAGACTGCGGAGGTTTTCTTAAAATTACGGAAGTGTACATGAGACGACCATTAAAACTAATATATATTCTTCACAGATTTCTGTCGCACAGATGTGACACAATCTTAAACGCACTATATTTCTGAGATATTCTGTAACGTAATACACTGTGAAGACCGCATGATTGTTGAGGTTGAACAGTTGCAATATGCCATACTACGCACTTGAACGACTGCAAGAACATCTCGTAAGACTGCATGACTGCAGGACAGAGTACCTCAAGATATGTAAGAATGTTGAAATATTTACAGCAATTTCAGAAACGTAAGACTGCACTGTTGCTATTTGCACGACTGCAAGTCTGAAGGAACTTATAAGAAAATTTCCAATTTAGCGGGGAGAAGTACAGTCATAGGTAAGAATATTATTAATTTAATTAATATATCAAAACACTTCCAAAATATAAATGTCAAAACCACTCTAACAACAAAAAGACAACCATCATCTCATCTTCCCGGGTAAACCTCCAATGAAAAGAAAAAATATAAAAGAAAATAAAGACCGCGAAGGTTTTCTTAAAAATTCGAAAGTGTACAGACGACCATTAAAACTAATATATATTCTTCACTGATGCATCTAAAGGTTCTCTTGCGTACTTAAGCGACGATTGAATCTCAATGGGCCCCCTCTTACTTGGTTGAGATATTAAACTCCTAAAACCAACATTGTATATCAGTATCTACTTACGAAGATTCTTGCAAATATATGAGCTCATAGCTACTCATCTTTTTATAGGCTCTTCATTGTATTCTTTGGCTTGGCTCTTCGATCTTTCCCACTTGTCGGATGATTGCTCTGCTGCCATCGCTAGTCGTCGATGAATCGCTTGATCAAATAATCGAGCTCGTCAGACTCGATGTTCACTGCAGATAAGCCATTGTCTAAGCGATGGCTCTCCTTTGAGGCCTTTTCCACGCGGAGAGAGAATATTAATGAATACCAAAACTGGTGATCCCAACATGTAAATCAAAAAAATGAAACCAAACGAAATCAAAAGATTCAGGAACGGAAAAGAATATCACTCACAACCGATACACCAAGGACATTATAAAGAAAAAATAAATTGATTAAGTAAACAACAAAGTTGAAAATTCTACACAACAATGAACAAACCCCTTGGCAAAGCTCGAAAGAAAGAAGTAAACCCATTAATTTTATCTAAACTGAAATAATCATAATAATACCTAAACCCTTTCAAGAGACGCAAAGTGAATGACCTTGTTTTTCTATGGTGTTTCCATTAAAACAGGCGCGCGCACAACTGTTCTACAAAAAACACTCGGAATGTTAGGAAAATCACGACTCCACATCAAGACAGAGATTGAAGAAGGAAGTATCGCACAAAAGTAAAACTAAAAGAACAAAAGAAGCGGCATGAAACACAAAAAGCACCCATAAAGCATTAAACGAACAATATACATTATTTGCTACCAAAGTCACGTATAACACATGTGCAAGTAAAAGCGAAATCAAACGTAATTTACCTCTCGAAGCTCTTGCAAAAATGAATTGAAATCGGCGTTTTTCAGATTCTGACGCATGGATCGGATTATAGACAAACTAATATAAAATAAGGTTAGGTTTGGTAAGATAACTATCATAAAGAGGCTCATCGAGAGATTAGCGAACCTGATCTGATTAATACTTGGAGCGCTATGAATTACTGAACACATTCCAATCGATAGTAGAAAAAGAGTCGCTCTAATTAAGCGAGACTACATATTCCGTGTAAAGTCTATTCGATCCATGTAACCGCGAATAGTTTGTTCAACTCGATAAAATTGTCATCAATTTCGAAAATTACATGAGACAACTTCAACATGTAGCAAAACCTACCCAATGAAAAAGAGGAAAAAAGAAACTAAATTAGAAATAGAAAACAGAAGCTCGAAACATAATACTAAGAATGGCATACATGATTAATGAAAGAAAAAACGGTCGTTCTTCTTCAGCCTGTAAAATCGCATGAGACTTGTATTTATTATTTTTAAGACGAAAGTAAGGATTTAGACATAAATGACCAGTTTCTTGCGTGGGGAGTTGTCTTCCAGCAATCTAAGATCGTCACCACAGAAATAAGCACCGTTTATTATCTTTCTAAGGAGGTGTAAATAAAATCAAGAAAAGACGAAACCTATACCAGAATTCACTTAATTGCCAACCAAGTGAACAAACTTGTACTGGAAGATCTTACTGAAATCTGGCGAACGAAGCTATTTAGTTAATTCACGATCTTCGAGAGTAAAGCGATAAAGAGGAGTTTATACGAAAAGAAGAAAAAGGAGACCTGAAAGTATTCTGTCTATCAACCGAAAGTAAACTCGCTTCTCACGTCGAGCAGCTCTCTGCAGTTTTCCAATGGACATGGTGAATGATATCATATTCCCCTGAGAAATTACCATCGACGCATACTTTTTGACAAAAAGGAAACACCGTTACAAACAAAAAAAAGGATAGAATGTATACCACGATCGAGCGTTCTCTGGGACATCAAACTTGGCCATGACATTGACTCCTTGTCTTTTTGTGTACCTGAGAATCAGCAATACACCAGTCAGATAATTGCGAATGTGATGAAATCTAACAGTGAAAAACATCGACTTACGTTACGATCTCTTAAGGCGTAGACGACCGTATATCGTTCTGAAGTCGAATAAGCTCCGTCCCAATAGCTTTGGATAAAAGTATCTCAAGACTGGAAAGATTGCTCGTCTACAATATGCCAATGCAATACGTACTATAACACATACTGATAAAAAAAGGAGCAGTTATTTTTCGACTTATCATCTCATGTAATAAGCTGTCGCACTCGCCAGGGTAGCATAAGGCATCAAGTCGATGACCTTTTAATCATCAGCAATGTCTGATAATGCCTCGATTCATCTGCACTTTTTTATTTCAAGCAAACATTGTACGGAAAAGCGCAGAGAATAAAACACATGGTACATACTATACCATGTGCAGCTCGCAGCACGTGACAGCTCTAGTGAACCCTGTATACAGATGGACATTCATCTTTGTTAGCACTGATGTCGATGGTTTCTCATGCCTAGATCTGCAAGCAGCTCTGAGATAGTTCATGACGTACCTCTCATGCCTAAACAGTAACCTGCTGAAGATCTGCTATTTTCTTGCATTGATTCTGTTTCTGTCCAAACTTCAATGAAAACAATGGTAATCATAAAGAGCAAAAATTAAAGGAAGTTGAAATGTGGTTTATGATTCTCGAATTTTTATTGCTTGATCGACATGAAGCAGATCTTCAATCCAAGTCACAATGTTAAACGCCAATCGAGTAACTCTCCAAAACTGCTTGCCCCACATCTGTAAATTCAATCGAAATAAAAGTCTCAAAAATCAATCAAAATCTCCCCATATGAACAGCAACAAAGAAATGAGATTGCAACATCCTCAAACCCTCAGGATTCCATCGATTATTATATCTTTCTTCGGCAAAAGAGAGATCTTGATAATAGATAAACGCCACCTACAATACCGAACAGCGAGGAACAACACAACATGGACGCAATTAGTCTTGTGCTTGTCTCAATGTATAGTAGTAAAACTTAAACCATTAAAGAGCAAACTAAGAACTTTATGTGCGGAATTTTAGCGAACACCTCGCAGGCGTATTGCTGGGACGCCATGGATTTCGTCGAGGAGCACAGACCTCGTCCCAAATTCGCTCAAGCTCAAGCTCAAGCGTTCCCTCTGAAAGAAATGTCTCGCCTGCAGCCTCGCCTACGACCACCCACGAATGCGAGGTACTAATGGCGGCGGCATATCAAAGAGGGCGGTGTTTTCGTCAGAAATGAATTTTTGTTTTTGGGGTTTTCTGTTTTGGATAGTGAATAGACTGCAACAGTTCATTAAACAAAGAAAGGCCAAGAGTCTGAAGCTGAACGGAGTATCAACCAATAATGAATGTATAATTGTAAGACTGTTCATCTTCTCTATTTGCAAGACGTTTGAACAACCATAGATACTGTTCGTTTTTTGTGCAATATTTAATATATAAATGTCTTTTCATTTCTAAACAGTGCCTTGTACGTAACTACAAACTGCTAAAGGAATCAAAACCACCACAGTCGGCCACGTCAGCTCTGCCAGAAACTCAACAGTCAAATACATCTCGTTTAGACCAAAAAAATTACAAAAAATAATTAAAAATATTCCGAGCAATCTGATTGGTTGGAGGGGGAAATTGTTGCCACGTGTCATCACAATAGGGTCCCTATCCAACTTTTATAGTATATAGATTCACCAATTTAAAGTTAAATTTTTACAATGGGCTTTGATTGAAAAGGTTGGGCTAAATTCCAAAAGTCAGATGTCGGCTTATCATGAGAAAGACTTGCGTTCTTTTATTCAGCCCATTAGTAATGGACTGTTCGGTGAACTCATCTTCCCGATCCGATGACGATATTTGCATTCATATTCATTAAATTCAATACTGACATACTGATGAGCAGACATGCATGTAAATCAGAGACATGTTCCCCCGCCATATTCAAACTCTGCTCCAACTGTCAAAAACCTCCTCCACAACCCTCCACCAAGTCCACGGTTTACTCCTCAAAACCTCATTTGACCACGATCACTACTTTTATTCTCAGCTCATTACCTCTTATGCCACCTTAATCTCGCTTCATCATGCCCGGAAACTCTTTAAGAACTGTCCGATTTCACCTCCACCACTCTTTGCGTGGAACACACTGATCCGAGCCTACTCCAAGAACTCTTCAACACCAGTTGAGTCGATCAAACTCTTTATAGCTTTATGTCGGGCTCCTTATTGGCTCAAACCGGATAAGTTTACATACCCATTTGTGATCAAGGCTTGTGGGCGCTGTTGCTTGCCACTGCTTGGTGGGTCCTTGCACTCTATGGTCTTGAAGCTGGGGATGGACTGGGATTCGCACGTGGGCAATACTCTTATTACAATGTATGGTGAGTGCCACGTCACAGAGCTTTCCAGAAACGTGTTTGATGAAATGCGTGACAGAAGAGATGTCGTGACGTGGAGTTCGATGGTTGCTGCTTATGTTGACTGGTATGTCTTAGCCTATCTTTGTTATGTTCTTGGTTCTCGTTAGTTTTAGTCACATGAATAGAGATCGTTGGAAATAAATTATATAAAATTAAAAAGTGATTCACTTTCTTCAGGGTTAACCTTTTAGGGAAAGTGGTCATTTCGCATGGTATCATAGCTTAGGGACTCGCAGGTCCTGGGTACGAATCCTCACGACCACCCATTTATGAGAGTTACACGTCTAAGGCTAGATAGTAGAGAAATCAGCCTAGACGTGAGGGGGCGTGTTGGAAATAAATTATATAAAATTAAAAAGTGATGCACTTCCTTCAGGGTTAACCTTTTAGGAAAAGTGGTCACTTCACAGGGCTGACTCTCTTCTTTTTTTTTTTTTTGGGGGGGGGGGGTTGAAAATCAATTATAAATCGACATTACAGTACCCATTGTTTTGTCATGTTCTCCTTTATATGTTACTGCTTGTAGATTTTAACTATGATAATAAATAACTTGGTGCTTTTGCAGTAACCTTGATTTGGATGCTTTAAGGGTGTTCAGAGATATGTTTATGGCACATGCAAAACTGAATTTGGTTACACTTGTCAGTTTGGTCACGGCCTGCACCAATCTCCTTGATATAGGACTAGGGCGATCAGTCCACTCATACACCATCGTTACTGGTATTGAGTTGGATGTTGGCTTGGGAACAGCCCTTTTGAACATGTACGCAAAATCTGGTCACTTAAGAGAAGCTTCTCATATATTTAATTCAATCAGCATAAAAAACCTCAAGTCTTGGACAGTGATGATATCATGTCTTGCTGACCACGGCTGCGGAGGAGAAGCTATATCGTTGTTTAAGAAAATGGAGGGAATTGGATTAAGGCCAGATGCGATGTCTTTCTCAGCAATACTTTCTGCTTGTAGTCATAGTGGTCTTGTCCAAACGGGACAAGAGCTGTTTGAGACTATGGTAGTAATATACAATATCTTGCCGACCATGGAGCATTATGGATGCATGGTTGATTTATTTGGACGAGCTGGAAAGATTGAAGAAGCTCATAAGATGATAATGAGCATGCCGATGGAGCCTAATTCTGTTATCTTAAGGAGTTACCTAAGTGCATGCAAGCACCATGGCGGTGTTCATCGCGTGGACAAACATTTATTGCAACTTTTATTTGAAATCGAGCCCGATATTGGAGCAAACTATGTTCTAGCTTCCGCTACATGCAGCACAGAAATGAGAAATGACATGAAAATCAAAGGCCTGAAGAAAGATCCCGGTTTCAGTTGGGTTCATGGTCCTTGTGGCATAGAAAATTGATGGGACTTAATGAGAGTGGAAACATCACCTCGGTAAGAAAGAAGTTATTCTGAGTCATTCCTATTTATCTTTGTCCGCAAAACAAAGGGGTCTTTCTTGTTGAGACATCACGAACATCAGAATCATCGGCACCCTCCAACCCTAAAAAACCATGATATGCATCGGCGCGTGATATGCATGATCGATGCTGGGCAGCCACTAATAGCAGTTTCACAGAAAGACCATGAAATCAGTTTGAAGTTCTTTTTTTTTTTTTTTCCCGAACAGAATGAAGTTTTCATGAGGTCTTCAAATATAGTTTATGAACCATCTGTCAAACATAATAAAGGTGATAAAATAATTGGGCCAAACTAGTTTGGTAGCCTGCAATATGAATATAAAAGATTCAGCCCATAGTCCCACCATGGTAGCCCAATATTATACACAAACACCATGTATTGTCCAAAATCCAAATTAAATTGCTAGGCTAGGCTAGCATTGAACTTTCTTCTTCGTCTTCCTCATATCATATTTACCTAATTAGCACTGAAACAAACCAACGTAATACAAAAAAACTTTTAACTGTCCTTGAATTGTCTCGTATCCACATATTTCACTATAAAGCTCGGAGACAAGTGTGGACAAGTATCAAATCAAAATTGTTGATGAGATGTTTGTGGCAATTCCATTGGTGCTGGCGAGTGACTGTGTGGTTATTTTTTTTTTTATTTAAATGGAATCTGACGAAGAAGAACCTCACCGAAAGCGCCCACTCCTCAACAACAGTCACACTTCTATGGCGCGAAGTACCTATTCTCCTCCGAATGATGATGGAAAGCCTGTAACTTTTAGCTCTCTTTGTTCCCTCCTCGAGTATTTAACTCATATTTGTTTTGTTTTGCAATTAAAGCTTTCGTAATTTTATTATGCTGACTGTCTTCTTGGAGAATTAACTAGTCTAACATGACAGTTGAAAATAATTACGGCTCTGCTGTTTCATGATTTGGGATTCCAATAGAGGTGTATTAGCCATGATAATATCGTGCCAGATTGCGGTGGGTAATATGTCTAATGGCGATGTGGAGTAACTTTTTTATATATTAAGTGCTCTTCTTGTAGAGAGTGCAATTAGGATTCCAAAACAAGAGTTGTATTTTTGTACGTGCGTGATATGTTGAATGCATTGGATTGATCTCTGATATTACGAATATGTCTATGTTGCTAAAAATTCCTGATATGGTTTCCTTTTATTGCTTAGATCTGCGTTTGTTTCTGAAGCATGGTATATTTTCTTGACAGGCTGATGTAGCACCGCTTCAGGGAGAAAATCAGAAACTTGTGTACCAGTTAGATAGACAGAAGCAAGAACTGAATGACCTTGAGCTGAAAATCAAAGAATTGAAGCACAAGCAAGTAGTTTATGATGAGACACTGATGAAAGTTAACCTACTATGGAACCAGGTAGCTGATTGCTTGTTTATAGTATCCCTTTATTTATGTTTTTCTTTTGTTGCGTGTGATACTGTGACTATAACCGGCATCCATTTTCACATGACTTCTAATGCTATGTAGTTGATTGATGACATTATTTACTTGCACTGCAAGCGGGTAGTCAAAGTGCATTCCAATGTTTGGAAGGCTTAGATGCTTCTCGAGGTAACATTGCATCTTGCTATTTCTGGTAGTATGGCAAATGTGGTTGCTGACTTTCATTTCAGACACAGTACCGCCCTTTTCTGCGGAGGATATGTTCCTCCATAGGCTACTAAAACTGAATGCCGTAGAAGGCAACGAGGAGTGTGGGTCCGTAGGCTTTGTTAAAGAGGCTCTCGCAGCTCGTCAGGCTTCCACAAAGGGGCTGATGAATTTGTTGGCAGATGCTATAGCTTCTCAGAGAACTCAATTTGAGGAAATTGCGCAGATTCTAATGAGAAAGCTATCCGTAGAAGGTTAGAAGACTATAACCATAGACTGATTATATATTCATATTATGCCATGGGACATACCATTGATTTTATACTGTAATATGTATTATGTTCACTCCATCCATATTGCTCCTTCCAGATACTATAATGCAACTGCATAGGCTTGATGATCTGATGTTGGCAGAGGCTAATCGCCTTCAGGAGGTGGTCGATGTTATTCAATGCAAGCACGGACAGTATGCGAATGAGATTCAATGTTGTATGGACAGTCATTCAGTTGATCAGTTGGAGAAAAAGCGCCTAATTGGTATTGAAATTATTGTTTCTTGCATCTGTTCGGAAAATTCTATGACTACTGTTGATAATGTAGATGTGAGCTTTTGGGGTAGATCGTGCTCTGATTGATATGTTTATCCGCTGCTTCGCTTAAACGTTCCTGCTAATGTGCCTCATTGCAGCTATGCTTGTGTGTTTGTAGGAGAGTTTGAAGAATGCATGGCAGATCTAGAAGAAAGTAGACGGAAACTAATAAGTCTGAAGATGCAGAAAGATGGCATGCCTGGAATGCATGTACCTATTCCTGTTCCGGTTATAGTTCCTCATCTTTTGAATGGAACTCTATCGCCTGTAAAGCCCACTGATAAGTCTAAGCATTTACAAGAACTAAAAGAATCCATTGAGGAAGTAAAGGTACAATTCGATCCTCTAATCCACATTTTATCCCTTAGTTGCTCTAATTCTTTGACATGTAATATGTGTAATGGTTACTATATTTATGTTTGTTGTGTTGCCACAGGTTTTAGCTGATGACCGTCTTTCAGAAGTTCAAGATGCACAGGAAGATAATTCTATGCTGTTGAAGCAGCTGCATGATCTTCAGGTTTGGAAAGAATTCTTTTAGTTTCAGTCAGAATCATCTTCTGATGGTGGAAAGGGATTAATATATGACCTTTTTTTTATAGAATGAGTTGGAGGAGGATAGATATATCTATACATCTCGTCCTTACTCCTTGTTGAATGATCAATTACTGCACTGGAATGCCGAGGCAGATCGTTATCGGAAATTGGCAGATTCCTTGCAGGCAAGCTATATATTTTTGTCACTTTTGTATTCTTTTCTCTAGCTCAAGTTGTTTGCTAAAGGTAACATTTTAGGCAGAAAGGCATTTCATCGTCAGAAGGGAGAAAGAGTTAATGGGAAGAGCAGACGCAATGGAGTCTGAAACAAATGCAATTGATAGTTCGGAAACAAAATTCGAGGAGTTACAAAATGTACTGGAACTGTGTGTCATAGAAAAGAATGAAATGGAGATAAATTTAGAGGAAGCCATGCAAGAGTCAGGTTTGACTAGCCATCTAACAGATCATGACATACACACTTGCCGTTGCAACCATTGTTTGAATGTCATGTTCTTTCCAGGAAGAGAGGACATCAAAGAAGAATTTGAGGTAATGGAATCAGCTTTGTCAAAGGAGATGGTAATGATGGAAAAACAATTGCTAAAGTGGAAAACAACCGCAGAAGAGGCCATCTCTTTGCATGAAAAAGCCCAGTCGCTTAGTGCCTTAATAGACACAATGGTATGGTATATGGTTCTTAATTTTCACAATGCATCTAGTTCTAGTTTTGGGGATTCTAGTGGTATATACCCATCATCACTGGTTATTGACCAAATGGGTTCTCTGGAGTAACGTTTGCTGTTGCTTGAAATGTTGTTATATTTTGTTCTAGAATAACTGGTTCAGTTGTGCTCGTAGTTGATGGTTCTCAGATGTCTAATGATGTTTGTAGAATTCTGAATTGAAGATGGCAGCTGATAAGTTCACCCAAAGAATGGTGGAAACGAAGTCGTTAAAGGAGATAGTATGTTTGTCTTGTTGCAAGGTCTTTCATTATTTGGTAGCCCAAAAATATTTGCTGCTTATATTGAAATTGCAGACAGAGAAAATGCAAAATGGAAATCGGGAGCTTGAAATATTTTTGGATATGTTGGGTCTACAGATTCACGATAACAGGTAACATTTTGACTCTCTTTATGACCCATTGGTGAATAAAATAGCAGCTTCCTTTTTTGACGATGACCTAGTTATTGTCCAAGTACACGGGCATAATAAGTGGTTATTTGTGCCAGCATGTTCCAAAAATCGCAAGTTTTTTCATATCCGTTGATTTTTTCTTTTCTATCTCGTTCTTTTGACTTCTCTCGAGAAAGAGTGTTGTCAGAGATTAGGGGATCTGAGCAGAAAGCTGAAACGCAAGCTAAAAGCTTGAAGAATGTCTTTGATGAACATAGCTTGGAATTGAGAGTGAAAGCAGCGTATGAAGCTGAGGCAGCATGCAAGCAGAGGCTTTCTGTCGCTGAAGCTGAAATAGCTGAGTTGAAGGCTGAGTTATTTTCTTCGAGCAGGTTCCTTTCATTTTCTATTAGTGCATGGTTTGTAGTACTCCTCCTTTTCATTGACTGTAGAGATAAACTACACGAAAATCTATAATTCGATGTGCAAATATGCATTCTTGCCAGCACCTTTCTTTTTATTAGTGCATGGTTTATATTTCATTGACATCGACCATTCTGATAATTAACATGCAGAGATGTTTAGTGATCAAGGAAGCCATCAAAACAAAGGATGTCGAGGCAGAGGCTTATATATCGGAAATAGAGGTGCTGTTTTAACCTGTTGGAGCATGGCAATTGATTAGTGTGTGGAGAATTGCTTCGTTTAATTGCACAGCATATACATGCAGACAATTGGTCAAGCATATGAGGATATGCAGACTCAAAACCAGCATTTGGTGGAGCACCTGGCCGAAAGGGATGAATATAACATCAAGGTCTTTTCTCCCTCTTTCCTTATGCGTGGACTTGAGCATCTCGATTCTTGTTTTTTTCCAACTCAGACAACATCCTTTCTGACGTTCCATTATTTTTTAAATTGCAGCTAGTTTCTGATAGTGTGAAAGCAAAGCAGTCGGAGAGCTTATTGCTCTCTGGGAAAGAAGTTTTGGCTCAGCAACTTGAACAGCTTAACGGCTCACTTGAATCTTTGAAATCCAGGATTTCCCATAGTGAAGAGCAGGTAAATTTCTCGCTCTAGCAAGAAAAAAGCATCTTCACTACTAGTTGTAATCGAATTTAGCCTGCAGATGAAACTTCATCACCTAGAAGCTTTAAGTTTTATTAAAGCCGATAGGCGCATGTCAATGGCCCTTGAATTTGCAAGATGGGAATTAGCTGGCACAGAGAAGGAATTAAAGATGCTGAAACTCACCATCTCGTCTACTGAGAAAGAACAAGAGCAGATCCAAAGAAAACTTGACGATATTCAGATAGATCTGCACAATGAAAGGTTAGATTATGTTTAAATAAGGTTGTTAGTTGCCACCTGTGCTTTTATTTTCTTGTATCAGGAACCGCCGTGGACTTGGCTGAGAATTCTCTCAGAAATTTAGACCTCCTAATCATCCTTTTTTGAGATTGTTAACATGAGTTATTCTATTTCAACATGTGCAAGTAATATATCTTTATTCTTCACTGCAAACCTCTCTTTGACTTGCAGAAATGAGCGAAAGAACCTCGATGAAGAACTGGTGGAATTGAATCGAACAGTTGACGAGTTAATCACTGCTAACAGCGAGCCTGCAATGCAGAAACTTCAGCAAGAGATTAAAGACTGCAAGGCCATCCTTAAATGCAGTGTCTGTTTTGACCGGCCGAAGGAGGTATGGCTTCAAGTCTTTGATCCTAACGAACCACAATCCATCCTTTTTCTGTCATTCATTAATAAATTGCCATTTGTGTTAGGTGGTAATTGTGAAATGCTTCCATCTGTTCTGCAATCAATGCATTCAAAGGAACTTGGAAATTCGCCACCGCAAGTGTCCTGGTTGTGGTACTGCTTTTGGGCAGAACGACATTCGATTTGTAAAGATTTGAGATATATAAAAGATGATCTTGGATTTGAATCGTAGGGTTCCTTATACAACTCTTTGTTCAAGTTAATATCTCTATGATCATGAGCTTTTGTGGACATGTGGGGAGGTTGCGGGTTCATTAATTCAAAACTAACCCCAATGGTATGTGGCTTGATATGAATATAGCCCGCCCCCATTCAAAAGGCACCTTTTTTGAAGATTTCAGACCTATCGAACTAATGCACCAATCTTGGACAAGCATAAGTTGTAACAGCTGTAATAAAACAATCCGATGTTTCGAATCTAGCATATGCTCGCACGAAAGTTCCTTTTTGGAATTTGGTCAGCATGAATTCGTTAAGTTTTGAATCCTGAAAACATCAATGCACACCTAAGATAAAGAAATGAAAAACAAATCTCCCAAACAAGATCACAATGTCATTCTTAGGGAACGATGCATATATTTCTCGTCAAAACCTCATGTGACAAGTGTTATATAATGACCTGTATTTGGTCAGCAACCGAAGCCGGACGGTAAGTTACTTACAAAACCAACAAGTGAGAATAGCCTATCAGATTTTTTTCCATCTTCATTGATAAGTGTTAAAAAGTACATCTCCACGATGAACCGTTCATCCCTTTATATTATCATTTAACTCCCATGGAGGCCTATTCCTTTATGATCATTTTACTCCCACGGAAGCCATTAGATCTTCATACTCTGGATCATTCTCGCTATCAGACTTTGTTGCTTTACTGCCATTCATATGGGGGTTGAAAGACCCTGGAGTAGGAGAAAATGGATCATACACTACTGGAGTATTAGGAGATGGTCTACCAGCAAGTGGCTGCGGTGTTCGACTCAGTGGAGGTGATGGCCCCAGATGGAAAGGACCAGTAGAGCTACCCATAGGAATGAAGTTCCTCGGTTGCATATGGTGCTCTATTGGCTGTCTAGGTGGCACAAAGGGCATTCCACCAAAGGGTGGAGGAATTTGCACCCTTGATTGATTCATTTGATGACTAAGCTGAGGAGGTCTTGGGAAACCATGAGCCATGGCATTATCCAGATTGTGCCGCAACAATGGAGACTGTAAAGGCATCTGTCCTACTTGAACAGGTGGAGTCACATGTTGCTGTGCCTGCTGAGAGCTTTGCCAAGACATTTGTGAAGCAGCATTTGGCGGCCGCTGATGCTGAAAGGTGAAGTCAGCAGCAGGAGTCGGTTGCTGATATCTTGAATTAGATATAGAAATATGCCTCATGGAATCAAATGTTGGAGCATTTTCAGAAAAGGAATGATGGGCTCCAGGTATTGCAAGTGCAGTACGATGCTGTATGTGAAAAGGCACAGATCTTGGTAGTGCACTTGCAGATGGTGAATGCATCTGTACTCTACTGGTAGTAGGTTGTCCAGGTCCAATGGATGGAGGTCGAGCTGGCGGAAACCAAGGAGAAATAGCGCCGCGAGGTTGTTGCCCAGCCACTACACAAGTAAATTAGAGTTTACCCATACATGTGCAAGAATGTGTTGTAACATGCAATGGAGAAGGAATAACAGTAGCGGGAATCAAGTTTGTCTACCTCGAGATGCAGTCAAGGCAATGTTGTCAGAATATGCCAGTTGATAAGCAGATTGAGGCATTGAAGAAGATATTCCAGGTCTATCATTAGCAGCTGATCCTGACGCAAGCTTAGCATTTTCCGTGTGAAAAGTTGGAAAGATAACCTTGCCTGGTCCCTGTTGCACGTTTTGGGGCTGTGAAACATGGGATAGTTGAGCACTGGAGGGGAAGTCAAACGGACTTTGGCTGAAACTTGTAGCTCGGACTGGCCTTGGAGCAAACGGCGTATGAAGGGGATTATTTGCTGCGGAAGGTGCTGGGGCAATACCACCGGCCAATTGCGCAGACGAATATCCCGGGATTACTAACCCAGAAGGTAAAATTGCTCGTGTTTGTGGTGGGCCGGCAGAAAACCACGTCTGAAAATAGTGGGTAGAGCTTCCCAATGGAGATAAAAATGATTTGGCAAATGGCTGTGAAGTTTCTTGTATGAGTACAGGTTCTACAGTTGAGCTAGATGTAACATCAGAGACCACAGTGGGGATTGCCTCACGAGAAACGGTCGGTATCGAGATATGGTCAATTAACTTCTCGGTCTTTGATTTAAAACCAACCAACAATGGGTTAACCAACAATTCAATCAAAGCCACAGCTGTATCAACTTTCTCATATGTGTCAGCTGATATATGTACGTAAAGGTCTTCGTAAACATTCTCTATTACTTTTCCATCACCAGGAGCAATTTCAACCTTACAAATGATTAGGAGAAAAAATAACTGGACAAGATAATGGTCACAAATATTATTCAGGGGTCAATTATTACCTTCCCTCCCGTGCCAGCCTTTGTGCCATAAACTCGAATTGTAGCTTCTGTATCCTGATTCACACAAATAAATCTCCAAATGCTTAAAGAGCAATTTCACATGCAAAATTAATTAAATGGAAGTATAAGACAACATCACAAACAATAAGGAGTGTGATACCTTTTCCAGTCTCTTTAATGTAGCACTTGCAGGACCAAATACTAAAGCAATTAAATTATAGCCAGGATAATTTTTGATCTGCAATGAAAAGTCACACGCCGCCTTCATTTGAACTATTTTATTTATTTAGCCATATAGACACTATATGTTATTTTTAAGATAAATGAACAACTACATGACTCCCCAAGACTAAGCTAAACTGAATATAAGGATACATCCTAGTCCATCCATAAGTGCCTGACATCTTCAGCAGAGCAATTCTCACATGCAACTAGCTTAGCACAGTGTAAAAGGAGGAATGACAGGAATACATTCACTCACAGGAATTGAAACTTTTGCCTCTTTTTGTAAAGGTTTATAATCAGGGGGGGCTTTATAGGCTGCATTTAACTTCAGTATCTCACCTGAAATTGATAAGAAAATATGTCATTAAACTTCAAAAAGTACCTCAAATGGGAGAGAGCAGAAGTGTTCCAATGGAACTCGCCATACCAATAATTTCACGCCTTTCATGTTCCAGCTGTTCCATTTCCTGCACTTCAAATGGGAGATTACTAAATGCAAAAGCAGCAAACTAAAGACTACATCAGAGAGCACCATCCAACATAATTTAACCTCATTGCCAAGGTGCTGATCAGATTTCTTCACTGCACGAAATCCCAATGTAGACATTGACTCTTGAGTGCCCTCGATGTCCATTGTCCCTAAAGTCATTTGTTGTTCTATTTGACTTATCCGAGTCTGACAAAATCCATACAACCAAAGACATCAAAGAACAACTTTTGAACCTGGGAGAAAAAATACGATATAAAAAGCCCCAAATAAATCTGAATCCTATTAGCCAAGAAAGTCGCCCAGCACTAAATAAAGAACTGAAAATTGTGAAAGTTAGCAAGCACCGGCGCAATTCACCAACTTCTCACTAATGCAAGCTAAGAAAATACACATGCCTGATAAGCAAATACTCTGGCTTTTCGCACGGTAGCATCGAGCAATAAATCAGGTCCCCATTTGGTTTTCCTCAGTACCTGGTTGCCTCCTTCTTCACTTGCATTTGCAGCATCCCTTTTTTAGAACCTCGTGCTAGAGGGACCAACGAGCCGGAAAGTTTATTCTTGGGGATAATAAATCCCGATTTTTTCCCAAAAATTGAAGTTTTTGCACAATTTGTAGATGGAGGCGTCGCACTAATCTGGATGCTTTCAGGCGCATGGTCTGCCTCCGCGATCATCTTCATCGGCGAGGACAATTACTTCAATGTGAAAAGTGCCTGCTTTCGCATTTCATTTCGCCGGTACGGTTGAGGTGAATTGAGATGAGGATGGAATGACTCAAGGCATTAACGAAGTGTAGTTAGAAACGCCACGTGAAAGTCACATGCCTAGGGCTGCATGAAGTTGGGCCTATCATCCGTAGCCCAAAACGAACAAAATTTGCTCATTTTCATTCAAATTTGTGCCGCCCCTCCGAATCTGTCGAATCCCTCCAACTATTAAAAAAAGTAAAAACATTCATGGCTTCCAGAACTCTCTATTCTAATCTTAGCTACCTCTCGTCATCAACAGTCATGTTTTCAAATACTAAGATGCAACTGCATAGGCTTGATGATATGATGTTAGCAGAGGCTAATTGCCTTCAGGAGGTGGTCGATGTTACTCAATGCAAGCACACAGAATATGCGAATGAGATTCAATCTTGTATCAATCAGTAGATCAGTGGAGAAAAAGCACCTAACTGGTATTGAAAATTTCTTGCATCATATGTTCGGAAAATGCAACTGTTGGTAATATAGATTTTGTGGTAGATCTTGCTTTGATTGATATGTTTATCAAATTTCACAGCTTCTCTGTTCCTACTATGGAACCAGATTGCGGTTTGTTTCATTAAATATCCCTTTATTTCTGTTTTTGTTCTGCTTTTGTT
>JAPQWV010001090.1:107500-126681 GCA_027422505.1 Craterostigma plantagineum
TATTAAGGAACTAACCGATGGGGCTTGCTTTTCCATGCAAAGATGGCCTATTCTGCGGTTGTTTTTCCACCTTAGCAGTTGTTTTCATCATTGCCATCTCCTTCAGCAAAGCTGGTTCGATTACCTCAAATTCTTCTTTGACGTCCTCTCTTCTACAAACGAACAGGAAGAATAGTTGCAACTGCAATTGTCCATGTAATAAGCTTTGGCATAGCTAATCAAGCCTGACTTCCCCCAATTTATCTCCATTTCATTCTTTTCTATGACACACGGTCCGAACTATCATTGCATTGCATTTGTTTCAGCATCCAATGCGGCCGCTCTTCCCATTAATCTTTTTCCTTCAGATGATGAAATGACTTTCTGCCTAAAATGTTACCTTTAGCAAATAACTTGAGTTAGACAATAAACATACCAAATAGTATATAAATATATAGTTTGCCTGCAAAGAATCTACCAACTTCCGATAACAATCTGCCTCGGCATTAGCAGTAATTGATCATTCAACAAGGAGTTCGGGCAAGATTCATAGATATATCTTTCCTCCTCCAACTCATTCTATAAAAAAAGGCCATATATTAATCATGGTCAACCATCACAAGTTGATCGGACTGTTTATTCCCAAACCTGAAGATCATGCAGCTGCTTCAACAGCGTTGAATTATCTTCCAGTGCATCTTGAAACCTCTTAAAAACGGTCATCAGTTAAAACATCTGGGCATACTCAAGACTCAACACAACAAACATCCAGGTATGCCATCTTTCTGCATCTTGAGATATATTATTTTCCGCCAATACTTCAAGCTCTCCTACAAGTACAAACAGACGAAGATAGCTGCAATGAGGCACAATAGCAGGAACGTTTAGTAAAATAAAATTAATGGTATGTCCATTGGCGTATATGATTATATAATCAGTCTACTGTTATAGTCTCTTAACCTTCTATGGATGCCTTTCTCACTAGAATCTGAGCAGTTTCCTCAAATTGAGTTCTTTGAGAATCTTAGCATCTTCCAACAAATTCATAAGCCCCTTTTGTGGAAGCCTAACGAGCTGTGAGAGCCTCTTCAGAAAAGCCTATGGATACAGTTGTCGTTGCCTTCTATGGCGACTCAGTTTTAGCAGCCTATGGAGGAACTTATGCTCCGCAGAACAGGGTGGTGTGCCTGAAATGAAAGTCAGGCAACTACATTTGCCACACTACCAGAGATAGCAAAATGCAATGTTACCTCGAGAAGCATCTAAGACTTCCAAACACTGGAAAGTGCTTTGACTACCCGCTTGGAGTGCAAGTAATAATGTCATCAATCAACTACATAGCATTAGAAGTCATGTGAGAATGGATGCCAGTAATAGTCACAGTGTCACGAACAACAAAAGCAGAACAAAAACAGAAATAAAGGGATATTTAATGAAACAAACCGCAATCTGGTTCCATAGTAGGAACAGAGAAGCTGTGAAATTTGATAAACATATCAATCAAAGCAAGATCTACCACAAAATCTATATTACCAACAGTTGCATTTTCCGAACATATGATGCAAGAAATTTTCAATACCAGTTAGGTGCTTTTTCTCCACTGATCTACTGATTGATACAAGATTGAATCTCATTCGCATATTCTGTGTGCTTGCATTGAGTAACATCGACCACCTCCTGAAGGCAATTAGCCTCTGCTAACATCATATCATCAAGCCTATGCAGTTGCATCTTAGTATTTGAAAACATGACTGTTGATGACGAGAGGTAGCTAAGATTAGAATAGAGAGTTCTGGAAGCCATGAATGTTTTTACTTTTTTTAATAGTTGGAGGGATTCGACAGATTCGGAGGGGCGGCACAAATTTGAATGAAAATGAGCAAATTTTGTTCGTTTTGGGCTACGGATGATAGGCCCAACTTCATGCAGCCCTAGGCATGTGACTTTCACGTGGCGTTTCTAACTACACTTCGTTAATGCCTTGAGTCATTCCATCCTCATCTCAATTCACCTCAACCGTACCGGCGAAATGAAATGCGAAAGCAGGCACTTTTCACATTGAAGTAATTGTCCTCGCCGATGAAGATGATCGCGGAGGCAGACCATGCGCCTGAAAGCATCCAGATTAGTGCGACGCCTCCATCTACAAATTGTGCAAAAACTTCAATTTTTGGGAAAAAATCGGGATTTATTATCCCCAAGAATAAACTTTCCGGCTCGTTGGTCCCTCTAGCACGAGGTTCTAAAAAAGGGATGCTGCAAATGCAAGTGAAGAAGGAGGCAACCAGGTACTGAGGAAAACCAAATGGGGACCTGATTTATTGCTCGATGCTACCGTGCGAAAAGCCAGAGTATTTGCTTATCAGGCATGTGTATTTTCTTAGCTTGCATTAGTGAGAAGTTGGTGAATTGCGCCGGTGCTTGCTAACTTTCACAATTTTCAGTTCTTTATTTAGTGCTGGGCGACTTTCTTGGCTGATAGGATTCAGATTTGTTTGGGGCTTTTTATATCGTATTTTTTCTCCCAGGTTCAAAAGTTGTTCTTTGATGTCTTTGGTTGTATGGATTTTGTCAGACTCGGATAAGTCAAATAGAACAACAAATGACTTTAGGGACAATGGACATCGAGGGCACTCAAGAGTCAATGTCTACATTGGGATTTCGTGCAGTGAAGAAATCTGATCAGCACCTTGGCAATGAGGTTAAATTATGTTGGATGGTGCTCTCTGATGTAGTCTTTAGTTTGCTGCTTTTGCATTTAGTAATCTCCCATTTGAAGTGCAGGAAATGGAACAGCTGGAACATGAAAGGCGTGAAATTATTGGTATGGCGAGTTCCATTGGAACACTTCTGCTCTCTCCCATTTGAGGTACTTTTTGAAGTTTAATGACATATTTTCTTATCAATTTCAGGTGAGATACTGAAGTTAAATGCAGCCTATAAAGCCCCCCCTGATTATAAACCTTTACAAAAAGAGGCAAAAGTTTCAATTCCTGTGAGTGAATGTATTCCTGTCATTCCTCCTTTTACACTGTGCTAAGCTAGTTGCATGTGAGAATTGCTCTGCTGAAGATGTCAGGCACTTATGGATGGACTAGGATGTATCCTTATATTCAGTTTAGCTTAGTCTTGGGGAGTCATGTAGTTGTTCATTTATCTTAAAAATAACATATAGTGTCTATATGGCTAAATAAATAAAATAGTTCAAATGAAGGCGGCGTGTGACTTTTCATTGCAGATCAAAAATTATCCTGGCTATAATTTAATTGCTTTAGTATTTGGTCCTGCAAGTGCTACATTAAAGAGACTGGAAAAGGTATCACACTCCTTATTGTTTGTGATGTTGTTTTATACTTCCATTTAATTAATTTTGCATGTGAAATTGCTCTTTAAGCATTTGGAGATTTATTTGTGTGAATCAGGATACAGAAGCTACAATTCGAGTTTATGGCACAAAGGCTGGCACGGGAGGGAAGGTAATAATTGACCCCTGAATAATATTTGTGACCATTATCTTGTCCAGTTATTTTTTCTCCTAATCATTTGTAAGGTTGAAATTGCTCCTGGTGATGGAAAAGTAATAGAGAATGTTTACGAAGACCTTTACGTACATATATCAGCTGACACATATGAGAAAGTTGATACAGCTGTGGCTTTGATTGAATTGTTGGTTAACCCATTGTTTGGTTGGTTTTAAATCAAAGACCGAGAAGTTAATTGACCATATCTCGATACCGACCGTTTCTCGTGAGGCAATCCCCACTGTGGTCTCTGATGTTACATCTAGCTCAACTGTAGAACCTGTACTCATACAAGAAACTTCACAGCCATTTGCCAAATCATTTTTATCTCCATTGGGAAGCTCTACCCACTATTTTCAGACGTGGTTTTCTGCCGGCCCACCACAAACACGAGCAATTTTACCTTCTGGGTTAGTAATCCCGGGATATTCGTCTGCGCAATTGGCCGGTGGTATTGCCCCAGCACCTTCCGCAGCAAATAATCCCCTTCATACGCCGTTTGCTCCAAGGCCAGTCCGAGCTACAAGTTTCAGCCAAAGTCCGTTTGACTTCCCCTCCAGTGCTCAACTATCCCATGTTTCACAGCCCCAAAACGTGCAACAGGGACCAGGCAAGGTTATCTTTCCAACTTTTCACACGGAAAATGCTAAGCTTGCGTCAGGATCAGCTGCTAATGATAGACCTGGAATATCTTCTTCAATGCCTCAATCTGCTTATCAACTGGCATATTCTGACAACATTGCCTTGACTGCATCTCGAGGTAGACAAACTTGATTCCCGCTACTGTTATTCCTTCTCCATTGCATGTTACAACACATTCTTGCACATGTATGGGTAAACTCTAATTTACTTGTGTAGTGGCTGGGCAACAACCTCGCGGCGCTATTTCTCCTTGGTTTCCGCCAGCTCGACCTCCATCCATTGGACCTGGACAACCTACTACCAGTAGAGTACAGATGCATTCACCATCTGCAAGTGCACTACCAAGATCTGTGCCTTTTCACATACAGCATCGTACTGCACTTGCAATACCTGGAGCCCATCATTCCTTTTCTGAAAATGCTCCAACATTTGATTCCATGAGGCATATTTCTATATCTAATTCAAGATATCAGCAACCGACTCCTGCTGCTGACTTCACCTTTCAGCATCAGCGGCCGCCAAATGCTGCTTCACAAATGTCTTGGCAAAGCTCTCAGCAGGCACAGCAACATGTGACTCCACCTGTTCAAGTAGGACAGATGCCTTTACAGTCTCCATTGTTGCGGCACAATCTGGATAATGCCATGGCTCATGGTTTCCCAAGACCTCCTCAGCTTAGTCATCAAATGAATCAATCAAGGGTGCAAATTCCTCCACCCTTTGGTGGAATGCCCTTTGTGCCACCTAGACAGCCAATAGAGCACCATATGCAACCGAGGAACTTCATTCCTATGGGTAGCTCTACTGGTCCTTTCCATCTGGGGCCATCACCTCCACTGAGTCGAACACCGCAGCCACTTGCTGGTAGACCATCTCCTAATACTCCAGTAGTGTATGATCCATTTTCTCCTACTCCAGGGTCTTTCAACCCCCATATGAATGGCAGTAAAGCAACAAAGTCTGATAGCGAGAATGATCCAGAGTATGAAGATCTAATGGCTTCCGTGGGAGTAAAATGATCATAAAGGAATAGGCCTCCATGGGAGTTAAATGATAATATAAAGGGATGAACGGTTCATCGTGGAGATGTACTTTTTAACACTTATCAATGAAGATGGAAAAAAATCTGATAGGCTATTCTCACTTGTTGGTTTTGTAAGTAACTTACCGTCCGGCTTCGGTTGCTGACCAAATACAGGTCATTATATAACACTTGTCACATGAGGTTTTGACGAGAAATATATGCATCGTTCCCTAAGAATGACATTGTGATCTTGTTTGGGAGATTTGTTTTTCATTTCTTTATCTTAGGTGTGCATTGATGTTTTCAGGATTCAAAACTTAACGAATTCATGCTGACCAAATTCCAAAAAGGAACTTTCGTGCGAGCATATGCTAGATTCGAAACATCGGATTGTTTTATTACAGCTGTTACAACTTATGCTTGTCCAAGATTGGTGCATTAGTTCGATAGGTCTGAAATCTTCAAAAAAAGGTGCCTTTTGAATGGGGGCGGGCTATATTCATATCAAGCCACATACCATTGGGGTTAGTTTGAATTAATGAACCCGCAACCTCCCCACATGTCCACAAAAGCTCATGATCATAGAGATATTAACTTGAACAAAGAGTTGTATAAGGAACCCTACGATTCAAATCCAAGATCATCTTTTATATATCTCAAATCTTTACAAATCGAATGTCGTTCTGCCCAAAAGCAGTACCACAACCAGGACACTTGCGGTGGCGAATTTCCAAGTTCCTTTGAATGCATTGATTGCAGAACAGATGGAAGCATTTCACAATTACCACCTAACACAAATGGCAATTTATTAATGAATGACAGAAAAAGGATGGATTGTGGTTCGTTAGGATCAAAGACTTGAAGCCATACCTCCTTCGGCCGGTCAAAACAGACACTGCATTTAAGGATGGCCTTGCAGTCTTTAATCTCTTGCTGAAGTTTCTGCATTGCAGGCTCGCTGTTAGCAGTGATTAACTCGTCAACTGTTCGATTCAATTCCACCAGTTCTTCATCGAGGTTCTTTCGCTCATTTCTGCAAGTCAAAGAGAGGTTTGCAGTGAAGAATAAAGATATATTACTTGCACATGTTGAAATAGAATAACTCATGTTAACAATCTCAAAAAAGGATGATTAGGAGGTCTAAATTTCTGAGAGAATTCTCAGCCAAGTCCACGGCGGTTCCTGATACAAGAAAAATAAAAGCACAGGTGGCAACTAACAACCTTATTTAAACATAATCTAACCTTTCATTGTGCAGATCTATCTGAATATCGTCAAGTTTTCTTTGGATCTGCTCTTGTTCTTTCTCAGTAGACGAGATGGTGAGTTTCAGCATCTTTAATTCCTTCTCTGTGCCAGCTAATTCCCATCTTGCAAATTCAAGGGCCATTGACATGCGCCTATCGGCTTTAATAAAACTTAAAGCTTCTAGGTGATGAAGTTTCATCTGCAGGCTAAATTCGATTACAACTAGTAGTGAAGATGCTTTTTTCTTGCTAGAGCGAGAAATTTACCTGCTCTTCACTATGGGAAATCCTGGATTTCAAAGATTCAAGTGAGCCGTTAAGCTGTTCAAGTTGCTGAGCCAAACTTCTTTCCCAGAGAGCAATAAGCTCTCCGACTGCTTTGCTTTCACACTATCAGAAACTAGCTGCAATTTAAAAAATAATGGAACGTCAGAAAGGATGTTGTCTGAGTTGGAAAAAAACAAGAATCGAGATGCTCAAGTCCACGCATAAGGAAAGAGGGAGAAAAGACCTTGATGTTATATTCATCCCTTTCGGCCAGGTGCTCCACCAAATGCTGGTTTTGAGTCTGCATATCCTCATATGCTTGACCAATTGTCTGCATGTATATGCTGTGCAATTAAACGAAGCAATTCTCCACACACTAATCAATTGCCATGCTCCAACAGGTTAAAACAGCACCTCTATTTCCGATATATAAGCCTCTGCCTCGACATCCTTTGTTTTGATGGCTTCCTTGATCACTAAAACATCTCTGCATGTTAATTATCAGAATGGTCGATGTCAATGAAATATAAACCATGCACTAATAAAAAGAAAGGTGCTGGCAAGAATGCATATTTGCACATCGAATTATAGATTTTCGTGTAGTTTATCTCTACAGTCAATGAAAAGGAGGAGTACTACAAACCATGCACTAATAGAAAATGAAAGGAAACCTGCTCGAAGAAAATAACTCAGCCTTCAACTCAGCTATTTCAGCTTCAGCGACAGAAAGCCTCTGCTTGCATGCTGCCTCAGCTTCATACGCTGCTTTCACTCTCAATTCCAAGCTATGTTCATCAAAGACATTCTTCAAGCTTTTAGCTTGCGTTTCAGCTTTCTGCTCAGATCCCCTAATCTCTGACAACACTCTTTCTCGAGAGAAGTCAAAAGAACGAGATAGAAAAGAAAAAATCAACGGATATGAAAAAACTTGCGATTTTTGGAACATGCTGGCACAAATAACCACTTATTATGCCCGTGTACTTGGACAATAACTAGGTCATCGTCAAAAAAGGAAGCTGCTATTTTATTCACCAATGGGTCATAAAGAGAGTCAAAATGTTACCTGTTATCGTGAATCTGTAGACCCAACATATCCAAAAATATTTCAAGCTCCCGATTTCCATTTTGCATTTTCTCTGTCTGCAATTTCAATATAAGCAGCAAATATTTTTGGGCTACCAAATAATGAAAGACCTTGCAACAAGACAAACATACTATCTCCTTTAACGACTTCGTTTCCACCATTCTTGGGTGAACTTATCAGCTGCCATCTTCAATTCAGAATTCTACAAACATCATTAGATCTCATCTGAGAACCATCAACTACGAGCACAACTGAACCAGTTATTCTAGAACAAAATATAACAACATTTCAAGCAACAGCAAACGTTACTCCAGAGAACCCATTGGTCAATAACCAGTGATGATGGGTATATACCACTAGAATCCCCAAAACTAGAACTAGATGCATTGTGAAAATTAAGAACCATATACCATACCATTGTGTCTATTAAGGCACTAAGCGACTGGGCTTTTTCATGCAAAGAGATGGCCTCTTCTGCGGTTGTTTTCCACTTTAGCAATTGTTTTTCCATCATTACCATCTCCTTTGACAAAGCTGATTCCATTACCTCAAATTCTTCTTTGATGTCCTCTCTTCCTGGAAAGAACATGACATTCAAACAATGGTTGCAACGGCAAGTGTGTATGTCATGATCTGTTAGATGGCTAGTCAAACCTGACTCTTGCATGGCTTCCTCTAAATTTATCTCCATTTCATTCTTTTCTATGACACACAGTTCCAGTACATTTTGTAACTCCTCGAATTTTGTTTCCGAACTATCAATTGCATTTGTTTCAGACTCCATTGCGTCTGCTCTTCCCATTAACTCTTTCTCCCTTCTGACGATGAAATGCCTTTCTGCCTAAAATGTTACCTTTAGCAAACAACTTGAGCTAGAGAAAAGAATACAAAAGTGACAAAAATATATAGCTTGCCTGCAAGGAATCTGCCAATTTCCGATAACGATCTGCCTCGGCATTCCAGTGCAGTAATTGATCATTCAACAAGGAGTAAGGACGAGATGTATAGATATATCTATCCTCCTCCAACTCATTCTATAAAAAAAAGGTCATATATTAATCCCTTTCCACCATCAGAAGATGATTCTGACTGAAACTAAAAGAATTCTTTCCAAACCTGAAGATCATGCAGCTGCTTCAACAGCATAGAATTATCTTCCTGTGCATCTTGAACTTCTGAAAGACGGTCATCAGCTAAAACCTGTGGCAACACAACAAACATAAATATAGTAACCATTACACATATTACATGTCAAAGAATTAGAGCAACTAAGGGATAAAATGTGGATTAGAGGATCGAATTGTACCTTTACTTCCTCAATGGATTCTTTTAGTTCTTGTAAATGCTTAGACTTATCAGTGGGCTTTACAGGCGATAGAGTTCCATTCAAAAGATGAGGAACTATAACCGGAACAGGAATAGGTACATGCATTCCAGGCATGCCATCTTTCTGCATCTTCAGACTTATTAGTTTCCGTCTACTTTCTTCTAGATCTGCCATGCATTCTTCAAACTCTCCTACAAACACACAAGCATAGCTGCAATGAGGCACATTAGCAGGAACGTTTAAGCGAAGCAGCGGATAAACATATCAATCAGAGCACGATCTACCCCAAAAGCTCACATCTACATTATCAACAGTAGTCATAGAATTTTCCGAACAGATGCAAGAAACAATAATTTCAATACCAATTAGGCGCTTTTTCTCCAACTGATCAACTGAATGACTGTCCATACAACATTGAATCTCATTCGCATACTGTCCGTGCTTGCATTGAATAACATCGACCACCTCCTGAAGGCGATTAGCCTCTGCCAACATCAGATCATCAAGCCTATGCAGTTGCATTATAGTATCTGGAAGGAGCAATATGGATGGAGTGAACATAATACATATTACAGTATAAAATCAATGGTATGTCCCATGGCATAATATGAATATATAATCAGTCTATGGTTATAGTCTTCTAACCTTCTACGGATAGCTTTCTCATTAGAATCTGCGCAATTTCCTCAAATTGAGTTCTCTGAGAAGCTATAGCATCTGCCAACAAATTCATCAGCCCCTTTGTGGAAGCCTGACGAGCTGCGAGAGCCTCTTTAACAAAGCCTACGGACCCACACTCCTCGTTGCCTTCTACGGCATTCAGTTTTAGTAGCCTATGGAGGAACATATCCTCCGCAGAAAAGGGCGGTACTGTGTCTGAAATGAAAGTCAGCAACCACATTTGCCATACTACCAGAAATAGCAAGATGCAATGTTACCTCGAGAAGCATCTAAGCCTTCCAAACATTGGAATGCACTTTGACTACCCGCTTGCAGTGCAAGTAAAATAATGTCATCAATCAACTACATAGCATTAGAAGTCATGTGAAAATGGATGCCGGTTATAGTCACAGTATCACACGCAACAAAAGAAAAACATAAATAAAGGGATACTATAAACAAGCAATCAGCTACCTGGTTCCATAGTAGGTTAACTTTCATCAGTGTCTCATCATAAACTACTTGCTTGTGCTTCAATTCTTTGATTTTCAGCTCAAGGTCATTCAGTTCTTGCTTCTGTCTATCTAACTGGTACACAAGTTTCTGATTTTCTCCCTGAAGCGGTGCTACATCAGCCTGTCAAGAAAAATATACCATGCTTCAGAAACAAACGCAGATCTAAGCAATAAAAGGAAACCATATCAGGAATTTTTAGCAACATAGACATATTCGTAATATCAGAGATCAATCCAATGCATTCAACATATCACGCACGTACAAAATACAACTCTTGTTTTGGAATCCTAATTGCACTCTCTACAAGAAGAGCACTTAATATATAAAAAAGTTACTCCACATCGCCATTAGACATATTACCCACCGCAATCTGGCACGATATTATCATGGCTAATACACCTCTATTGGAATCCCAAATCATGAAACAGCAGAGCCGTAATTATTTTCAACTGTCATGTTAGACTAGTTAATTCTCCAAGAAGACAGTCAGCATAATAAAATTACGAAAGCTTTAATTGCAAAACAAAACAAATATGAGTTAAATACTCGAGGAGGGAACAAAGAGAGCTAAAAGTTACAGGCTTTCCATCATCATTCGGAGGAGAATAGGTACTTCGCGCCATAGAAGTGTGACTGTTGTTGAGGAGTGGGCGCTTTCGGTGAGGTTCTTCTTCGTCAGATTCCATTTAAATAAAAAAAAAAATAACCACACAGTCACTCGCCAGCACCAATGGAATTGCCACAAACATCTCATCAACAATTTTGATTTGATACTTGTCCACACTTGTCTCCGAGCTTTATAGTGAAATATGTGGATACGAGACAATTCAAGGACAGTTAAAAGTTTTTTTGTATTACGTTGGTTTGTTTCAGTGCTAATTAGGTAAATATGATATGAGGAAGACGAAGAAGAAAGTTCAATGCTAGCCTAGCCTAGCAATTTAATTTGGATTTTGGACAATACATGGTGTTTGTGTATAATATTGGGCTACCATGGTGGGACTATGGGCTGAATCTTTTATATTCATATTGCAGGCTACCAAACTAGTTTGGCCCAATTATTTTATCACCTTTATTATGTTTGACAGATGGTTCATAAACTATATTTGAAGACCTCATGAAAACTTCATTCTGTTCGGGAAAAAAAAAAAAAAGAACTTCAAACTGATTTCATGGTCTTTCTGTGAAACTGCTATTAGTGGCTGCCCAGCATCGATCATGCATATCACGCGCCGATGCATATCATGGTTTTTTA
This sequence comes from Craterostigma plantagineum, assembly GCA_027422505.1. NCBI lineage: Eukaryota > Viridiplantae > Streptophyta > Magnoliopsida > Lamiales > Linderniaceae > Craterostigma > Craterostigma plantagineum. The sequence goes on from JAPQWV010001090.1 coordinate 119,023, forward strand.
GGGTTGGAGGGTGCCGATGATTCTGATGTTCGTGATGTCTCAACAAGAAAGACCCCTTTGTTTTGCGGACAAAGATAAATAGGAATGACTCAGAATAACTTCTTTCTTACCGAGGTGATTTCCACTCTCATTAAGTCCCATCAATTTTCTATGCCACAAGGACCATGAACCCAACTGAAACCGGGATCTTTCTTCAGGCCTTTGATTTTCATGTCATTTCTCATTTCTGTGCTGCATGTAGCGGAAGCTAGAACATAGTTTGCTCCAATATCGGGCTCGATTTCAAATAAAAGTTGCAATAAATGTTTGTCCACGCGATGAACACCGCCATGTGCTGCATGCACTTAGGTAACTCCTTAGTCTCATAACAGAATTAGGCTCCATCGGCATGCTCATTATCATCTTATGAGCTTCTTCAATCTTCCAGCTCGTCCAAATAAATCAACCATGCATCCATAATGCTCCATGGTCGGCAAGATATTGTATATTACTACCATAGTCTCAAACAGCTCTTGTCCCGTTTGGACAAGACCACTATGACTACAAGCAGAAAGTATTGCTGAGAAAGACATCGCATCTGGCCTTAATCCAATTCCCTCCATTTTCTTAAACAACGATATAGCTTCTCCTCCGCAGCCGTGGTCAGCAAGACATGATATCATCACTGTCCAAGACTTGAGGTTTTTTATGCTGATTGAATAAATATATGAGAAGCTTCTCTTAAGTGACCAGATTTTGCGTACATGTTCAAAAGGGCTGTTCCCAAGCCAACATCCAACTCAATACCAGTAACGATGGTGTATGAGTGGACTGATCGCCCTAGTCCTATATCAAGGAGATTGGTGCAGGCCGTGACCAAACTGACAAGTGTAACCAAATTCAGTTTTGCATGTGCCATAAACATATCTCTGAACACCCTTAAAGCATCCAAATCAAGGTTACTGCAAAAGCACCAAGTTATTTATTATCATAGTTAAAATCTACAAGCAGTAACATATAAAGGAGAACATGACAAAACAATGGGTACTGTAATGTCGATTTATAATTGATTTTCAACCCCCCCCCCCAAAAAAAAAAAAGAAGAGAGTCAGCCCTGTGAAGTGACCACTTTTCCTAAAAGGTTAACCCTGAAGGAAGTGCATCACTTTTTAATTTTATATAATTTATTTCCAACACGCCCCCTCACGTCTAGGCTGATTTCTCTACTATCTAGCCTTAGACGTGTAACTCTCATAAATGGGTGGTCGTGAGGATTCGTACCCAGGACCTGCGAGTCCCTAAGCTATGATACCATGCGAAATGACCACTTTCCCTAAAAGGTTAACCCTGAAGAAAGTGAATCACTTTTTAATTTTATATAATTTATTTCCAACGATCTCTATTCATGTGACTAAAACTAACGAGAACCAAGAACATAACAAAGATAGGCTAAGACATACCAGTCAACATAAGCAGCAACCATCGAACTCCACGTCACGACATCTCTTCTGTCACGCATTTCATCAAACACGTTTCTGGAAAGCTCTGTGACGTGGCACTCACCATACATTGTAATAAGAGTATTGCCCACGTGCGAATCCCAGTCCATCCCCAGCTTCAAGACCATAGAGTGCAAGGACCCACCAAGCAGTGGCAAGCAACAGCGCCCACAAGCCTTGATCACAAATGGGTATGTAAACTTATCCGGTTTGAGCCAATAAGGAGCCCGACATAAAGCTATAAAGAGTTTGATCGACTCAACTGGTGTTGAAGAGTTCTTGGAGTAGGCTCGGATCAGTGTGTTCCACGCAAAGAGTGGTGGAGGTGAAATCGGACAGTTCTTAAAGAGTTTCCGGGCATGATGAAGCGAGATTAAGGTGGCATAAGAGGTAATGAGCTGAGAATAAAAGTAGTGATCGTGGTCAAATGAGGTTTGAGGAGTAAACCGTGGACTTGGTGGAGGGTTGTGGAGGAGGTTTTTGACAGTTGGAGCAGAGTTTGAATATGGCGGGGGAACATGTCTCTGATTTACATGCATGTCTGCTCATCAGTATGTCAGTATTGAATTTAATGAATATGAATGCAAATATCGTCATCGGATCGGGAAGATGAGTTCACCGAACAGTCCATTACTAATGGGCTGAATAAAAGAACGCAAGTCTTTCTCATGATAAGCCGACATCTGACTTTTGGAATTTAGCCCAACCTTTTCAATCAAAGCCCATTGTAAAAATTAACTTTAAATTGGTGAATCTATATACTATAAAAGTTGGATAGGGACCCTATTGTGATGACACGTGGCAACAATTTCCCCCTCCAACCAATCAGATTGCTCGGAATATTTTTAATTATTTTTTGTAATTTTTTGGTCTAAACGAGATGTATTTGACTGTTGAGTTTCTGGCAGAGCTGACGTGGCCGACTGTGGTGGTTTTGATTCCTTTAGCAGTTTGTAGTTACGTACAAGGCACTGTTTAGAAATGAAAAGACATTTATATATTAAATATTGCACAAAAAACGAACAGTATCTATGGTTGTTCAAACGTCTTGCAAATAGAGAAGATGAACAGTCTTACAATTATACATTCATTATTGGTTGATACTCCGTTCAGCTTCAGACTCTTGGCCTTTCTTTGTTTAATGAACTGTTGCAGTCTATTCACTATCCAAAACAGAAACCCAAAAACAAAAATTCATTTCTGACGAAAACACCGCCCTCTTTGATATGCCGCCGCCATTAGTACCTCGCATTCGTGGGTGGTCGTAGGCGAGGCTGCAGGCGAGACATTTCTTTCAGAGGGAACGCTTGAGCTTGAGCTTGAGCGAATTTGGGACGAGGTCTGTGCTCCTCGACGAAATCCATGGCGTCCCAGCAATACGCCTGCGAGGTGTTCGCTAAAATTCCGCACATAAAGTTCTTAGTTTGCTCTTTAATGGTTTAAGTTTTACTACTATACATTGAGACAAGCACAAGACTAATTGCGTCCATGTTGTGTTGTTCCTCGCTGTTCGGTATTGTAGGTGGCGTTTATCTATTATCAAGATCTCTCTTTTGCCGAAGAAAGATATAATAATCGATGGAATCCTGAGGGTTTGAGGATGTTGCAATCTCATTTCTTTGTTGCTGTTCATATGGGGAGATTTTGATTGATTTTTGAGACTTTTATTTCGATTGAATTTACAGATGTGGGGCAAGCAGTTTTGGAGAGTTACTCGATTGGCGTTTAACATTGTGACTTGGATTGAAGATCTGCTTCATGTCGATCAAGCAATAAAAATTCGAGAATCATAAACCACATTTCAACTTCCTTTAATTTTTGCTCTTTATGATTACCATTGTTTTCATTGAAGTTTGGACAGAAACAGAATCAATGCAAGAAAATAGCAGATCTTCAGCAGGTTACTGTTTAGGCATGAGAGGTACGTCATGAACTATCTCAGAGCTGCTTGCAGATCTAGGCATGAGAAACCATCGACATCAGTGCTAACAAAGATGAATGTCCATCTGTATACAGGGTTCACTAGAGCTGTCACGTGCTGCGAGCTGCACATGGTATAGTATGTACCATGTGTTTTATTCTCTGCGCTTTTCCGTACAATGTTTGCTTGAAATAAAAAAGTGCAGATGAATCGAGGCATTATCAGACATTGCTGATGATTAAAAAGGTCATCGACTTGATGCCTTATGCTACCCTGGCGAGTGCGACAGCTTATTACATGAGATGATAAGTCGAAAAATAACTGCTCCTTTTTTTATCAGTATGTGTTATAGTACGTATTGCATTGGCATATTGTAGACGAGCAATCTTTCCAGTCTTGAGATACTTTTATCCAAAGCTATTGGGACGGAGCTTATTCGACTTCAGAACGATATACGGTCGTCTACGCCTTAAGAGATCGTAACGTAAGTCGATGTTTTTCACTGTTAGATTTCATCACATTCGCAATTATCTGACTGGTGTATTGCTGATTCTCAGGTACACAAAAAGACAAGGAGTCAATGTCATGGCCAAGTTTGATGTCCCAGAGAACGCTCGATCGTGGTATACATTCTATCCTTTTTTTTTGTTTGTAACGGTGTTTCCTTTTTGTCAAAAAGTATGCGTCGATGGTAATTTCTCAGGGGAATATGATATCATTCACCATGTCCATTGGAAAACTGCAGAGAGCTGCTCGACGTGAGAAGCGAGTTTACTTTCGGTTGATAGACAGAATACTTTCAGGTCTCCTTTTTCTTCTTTTCGTATAAACTCCTCTTTATCGCTTTACTCTCGAAGATCGTGAATTAACTAAATAGCTTCGTTCGCCAGATTTCAGTAAGATCTTCCAGTACAAGTTTGTTCACTGGTTGGCAATTAAGTGAATTCTGGTATAGGTTTCGTCTTTTCTTGATTTTATTTACACCTCCTTAGAAAGATAATAAACGGTGCTTATTTCTGTGGTGACGATCTTAGATTGCTGGAAGACAACTCCCCACGCAAGAAACTGGTCATTTATGTCTAAATCCTTACTTTCGTCTTAAAAATAATAAATACAAGTCTCATGCGATTTTACAGGCTGAAGAAGAACGACCGTTTTTCTTTCATTAATCATGTATGCCATTCTTAGTATTATGTTTCGAGCTTCTGTTTTCTATTTCTAATTAGTTTAGTTTCTTTTTCCTCTTTTTCATTGGGTAGGTTTTGCTACATGTTGAAGTTGTCTCATGTAATTTTCGAAATTGATGACAATTTTATCGAGTTGAACAAACTATTCGCGGTTACATGGATCGAATAGACTTTACACGGAATATGTAGTCTCGCTTAATTAGAGCGACTCTTTTTCTACTATCGATTGGAATGTGTTCAGTAATTCATAGCGCTCCAAGTATTAATCAGATCAGGTTCGCTAATCTCTCGATGAGCCTCTTTATGATAGTTATCTTACCAAACCTAACCTTATTTTATATTAGTTTGTCTATAATCCGATCCATGCGTCAGAATCTGAAAAACGCCGATTTCAATTCATTTTTGCAAGAGCTTCGAGAGGTAAATTACGTTTGATTTCGCTTTTACTTGCACATGTGTTATACGTGACTTTGGTAGCAAATAATGTATATTGTTCGTTTAATGCTTTTGGGTGCTTTTTGTGTTTCATGCCGCTTCTTTTGTTCTTTTAGTTTTACTTTTGTGCGATACTTCCTTCTTCAATCTCTGTCTTGATGTGGAGTCGTGATTTTCCTAACATTCCGAGTGTTTTTTTGTAGAACAGTTGTGCGCGCGCCTGTTTTAATGGAAACACCATAGAAAAACAAGGTCATTCACTTTGCGTCTCTTGAAAGGGTTTAGGTATTATTATGATTATTTCAGTTTAGATAAAATAATGGGTTTACTTCTTTCTTTCGAGCTTTGCCAAGGGGTTTGTTCATTGTTGTGTAGAATTTTCAACTTTGTTGTTTACTTAATCAATTTATTTTTTCTTTATAATGTCCTTGGTGTATCGGTTGTGAGTGATATTCTTTTCCGTTCCTGAATCTTTTGATTTCGTTTGGTTTCATTTTTTTGATTTACATGTTGGGATCACCAGTTTTGGTATTCATTAATATTCTCTCTCCGCGTGAAAAGGCCTCAAAGGAGAGCCATCGCTTAGACAATGGCTTATCTGCAGTGAACATCGAGTCTGACGAGCTCGATTATTTGATCAAGCGATTCATCGACGACTAGCGATGGCAGCAGAGCAATCATCCGACAAGTGGGAAAGATCGAAGAGCCAAGCCAAAGAATACAATGAAGAGCCTATAAAAAGATGAGTAGCTATGAGCTCATATATTTGCAAGAATCTTCGTAAGTAGATACTGATATACAATGTTGGTTTTAGGAGTTTAATATCTCAACCAAGTAAGAGGGGGCCCATTGAGATTCAATCGTCGCTTAAGTACGCAAGAGAACCTTTAGATGCATCAGTGAAGAATATATATTAGTTTTAATGGTCGTCTGTACACTTTCGAATTTTTAAGAAAACCTTCGCGGTCTTTATTTTCTTTTATATTTTTTCTTTTCATTGGAGGTTTACCCGGGAAGATGAGATGATGGTTGTCTTTTTGTTGTTAGAGTGGTTTTGACATTTATATTTGGAAGTGTTTTGATATATTAATTAAATTAATAATATTCTTACCTATGACTGTACTTCTCCCCGCTAAATTGGAAATTTTCTTATAAGTTCCTTCAGACTTGCAGTCGTGCAAATAGCAACAGTGCAGTCTTACGTTTCTGAAATTGCTGTAAATATTTCAACATTCTTACATATCTTGAGGTACTCTGTCCTGCAGTCATGCAGTCTTACGAGATGTTCTTGCAGTCGTTCAAGTGCGTAGTATGGCATATTGCAACTGTTCAACCTCAACAATCATGCGGTCTTCACAGTGTATTACGTTACAGAATATCTCAGAAATATAGTGCGTTTAAGATTGTGTCACATCTGTGCGACAGAAATCTGTGAAGAATATATATTAGTTTTAATGGTCGTCTCATGTACACTTCCGTAATTTTAAGAAAACCTCCGCAGTCTTTATTTTTTAAAAAAGTTTTTCTTTTCATTTGAGGTTTACCAGGTAGGATGAGATGATGGTTGTCTTTTGTTGTTAGAGTTGGTTTTGACATTTATCTTTTTAAATTAATAGTATTCTTACCTATGATGGTACTTCTCCCCGCTAAAATTGGAAAATTTCATATAAGTTCCTTCAGACCTGCAGTCGTACAAATAGCAACTGTGCAGTCTTACGTTTCTGAAAATGCTGTAAATATTCTAACATTCTTACATATCTTGAGGTTCTTTCGTGCGGTCTTGCAGTCATGCAGTCTTACGAGATGTTCTTGCAGTCGTTCACATGTGTAGTATGGCACAACTGTTCAACCTCAACAATTTTGCATTCCTTAAGTCAAGCAGTCATACACGTCAGTATTACAAAGTTGCAGTTGCATATTTGCAAATAATATTGCAAATTAGCAGTCGTGCAAGTTCACAGTCTTGCGGTCAGTGCCGGAGCCACTTGACGCCTATGTGGGCTTTTGCCTACCGTAAACAAAATTGTGGATATATACATATGACTTCCTCAAACAATGTGATATATATATGTAAGTATGTGTTATATATATATATATATGTCTATATATAAATCTCCATATTATTTGTGTGCATTTTTAAAGGTTATATAGACATCTTTAATGTATTGTTCGATGTTCGTGGTGAACCTTCAGTTGATAGGGATGAGATTCTTTGAAAAGGCATTTCAAAAACAAAGCTTACGATACCATATATTCTTCGAGGTTTTGGCATGACAGACTCGATAATTAACTTCACCATTTATAGAGACCATGAGTTTCCCCATCAGGCGAGAAGGTATTACAAAATCCTTAACGTATTTATTTTTTACAGTTACCATTTCGTAAAATACTTTTTCATTTCTTTTATCTGTACAAACCAGCAGCAAATGTGGTGTATACATGCGGCTCTTTCTTTGACGTTTGCATATGGTGTGCATGATGTTTCCCCGAGAAGATTTAGTAGTTCAAGAAATTCCACACCATATCAAGGTATGAGTTACATGGTGTATGACAGTGGAGACTTAGTTAAGGGAATAATTCTGATATTTGCAAAGTTACAGATAAGCAGACACCGAACCGCCTCAGATTGTTGACGTAT
>JAPQWV010001091.1:0-126298 GCA_027422505.1 Craterostigma plantagineum
CTCTCTCTCTCTCTCTCTCTAGCAAGTTTTTTTAGTACTTAAGAAGTCCACCCCGAGAAGGTGAGAGCTAATCTATCTAATCTATGTAAGAAAAGAAAGAGAGAAAGAAAAGGATTGAAGTTATTATACTATCAAGCAAATAAAAGAAAAGGCAGAGAAAGCTTTAAAAAGCTGATCATCTACCGAAAGAGTCTTTTCTCTTCTCAGTGTTCGCCCAGCTGTATATTCTCATGTTTAGCCCACATACCTTAATCATGCCTTGAATTATCAATTGCGTTTTTACTTCTTAAGATAAAGATCGTCTTCTTCAACCTCCTCGCAAAAGCTTCAGTCTGTAATAACAAAAAATTCAGTTGCTGTGGTGAAGTTATCGTACTGTTGTATATAATCAATCATCAATGTCTTGCAACGCCGCCGGCACCGTCGATCCTCGCCGACTTCTGACCCATTCTTCCTTCTGAACACGCCGCCGTCGCCGCCTCCACGGCGAGCAAACGAAAAGAGACGGCCCGCCGGCACTCCAGGTATATAAATACTTAAAATCTTCTTACATAATCATCAATCATTTTATCACAGTCGATGAACATGTAATATATTCAGATCCAGACGCTGAGGTGGTTTCTTTATCTCCAAAGACCCTTTTAGAATCGGACAGATACGTTTGTGAGATCTGCAACAAGGGTTTCAAAGAGATCAGAATCTTCAGATGACAGAAGGAGGCACAAAGTTCCATGGAAGCTGTTGAAGAGAGAGAATCCCACGGCCAGAAAACGCGTCTTCGTCTGCCCTGAGCCGACGTGTCTCCACACGACCCTTGCCATGCCCTCGGCGACCTCGTCGGAATAAAGAAGCATCCGGCGAAAGCACAGCAATCACAAGCAATGGGTTTGCGGAAAGTGCTCGAAAGGCTACGCAGTTCAGTCCGATTATAAGGCGCATCTCAAGACTTGTGGCACACGAGGGCATTCTTGCGATTGCGGCCGTGTTTTCTCCAGGTTTTTTTAAAAAAAAAACCCTTTTTTATTACCTTTAGATGAAGTTATTTTCCTTTTATGAAAATGATAATCTTGATTAGTTTAATGCAAAGTCGTCGTCGAGGAAACTAGGAAGCATGTGCATGTTTTTCTTCATGGTATTCAGTGCAAGAATGTTTTAGTGGTCCTTTCTTTTAAGTTTTTGTTTTCATTACAATACAAAGAGAAGACCTGACTGTGGTCAAATCATAACTTTTTATCTGAAGCAAATCCAAGAAAAAAAAATGCTATTTTCAGGAGTAAGTGTTTTTAAATGCCTACTAATGGCTAGCTAGGTATTGACTCTTCTTGTCAGTTGTGTCTTGAATTAATTTATTTTAGCTCCTTCTTTTCAATTTATTAAGAACCAAAACCCTCATTTTCTTCAACGTATTAAATGTATAGGGTGGAGAGCTTCATCGAACACCAAGATGCTTGCACCATGGGCCGCCAACCTAACCCAATCCAACCACCACATCCGCCGGCGGCGGCGCTCCTCCGCCGCAGTCTTGCCTCTCGCGAACCACCTCGAGCCCAAGCCCATCAAGCGACACGAACCTCAGCGTCGCACCATGGTCAACTAATAGTCCACTCTTACCCAAACATAGAGATCACCTTAATAACCTCTTCCACCATGTCAATGGCGTAGCTGAGACGAATTATTACAGTGCTCGAACTCCCCCAAACCTCGAACTCCAACTCCTCACGAAGAACAATACAAGCGCTGGGGCGTATGTAAGAACAACGACTTGGCAAGTGTTTCTGCTCGAACCAACTACAGCACGGACCATTATTCGACTCAATTGCAGCTCAGTATTGGCTCGTCGTCGGAGGTAGGAGGAGGAGACAAGATGATGGGACCCACGATCGTAATTCGAACAGCAATAGATATCACTCATCGCTGGGGAGCAGCAGCAGTAACGAAGGGGAGAAGAAGAGATGTCTGAAAGGAAAGGCGGCGCCACGCGAGGATAATATAATGAGTATGGCCATGGCTGAGAAAGCTTATGCAGAAGAAGCGAGGCAGCAAGCGAAGAGGCAGATGGAGTTGGCCGAGCAAGAGTTTTCTAACGCAAAGAGGCTAAGACAGCAAGCGCAGGCCGAGCTTGAGAAGGCTCAGGCGTTGAAAGAGCACGCTGCTAAGCAGCTGAGTGCCGCCATTTTGGAGATCACTTGTTATTCTTGCAAGCAGAAGTTTCATCAGAATGTCAGTGGGATAACAAAGCTGGTGGTTCTGCTTCTTCGTCGCTACTGGGATTGAGCTTTATATCTGAAGCACTGAAGCAATGGGAAAAGTGACGGAAGAATTGATCGATTCGCAACTTCGCAAGTAGTAATGAAATACCAACAGTGTTATTACAAGTTTTCTGCATGAGGGTTGATTTGTCCTATCTCTCTCTCTCTCTCTCTCTCTCTCTCCAGCTTCATTGTTGCCCATGTTAGGTTCAATGTTTGGCTCTATTGTTTAATTAGTGGAGTGGTGTGATACTGTTAAAGAATTAATGGTGCTTGATTAGATATCTTTTCATTTAGTAATAAGCTTTTTCTTTGTGGGTCACGAATCTTTTTCAGGGACAATAATAATGGCTTTTCTTGGTTTCACCAGATACGCATTAATTAATAGCTGCATATATATAACAAATTATATATGTGTCGCGTGAATATATCTTAAAGCTTTCCACATGTGATTGTTCTTCAGGTTCTTGTTTGGTCATAAGTCTCGTTCGTGGGGTCATAAGAACTAACGAAAAAGAATATCGCCATTAATAATTAAAAGCTTTACCTTTAGCCCATAAACATCATCATCATCATCATCATGATCATCGTCATCTCTCTCAGAGAGAGGAGAGAGAGAGAGAGAGAGAGAGAGAGAAGAGAGAGAGGAGATGAATAATCCGTATATGAGCAGATATTATCAGGTATAGATAGCCTCAGCTTTTTTTGTGGTCTTTAGATTTTGTGCTTGGACTATTACAAGATCTTCGTTGGCTGAATATACAAATATGGCAGAAGCATTGCAAGAGAGACGACGATGAATCCACGGCCCCCCATTTTTTTTCTTGACAGAACTCTCTGCAACAGAATAATTAACGATAAATACATACACATGTACGTATATATATATACATTTATACGAGGGGAAATTGAAAGAGGGTTTTCACAGACAAACACGCACTATAGCGTGTATGGATTGGTCCAATATATACAGATGGGGTCATCAGCTTCTGCTTGGCACATAATGAAAAGTGGAGGGCCTTTGCATGATTTTCAGTGCCATAGTTGTAATGGTTGATGATGGTAGACAAGTCACACTCAGAATACAGACAAAAGAAACCTATTCTAGTATTTTATTTTGTGTCTTTGAAATTATTTTATTTTTTTTTCTTCTTATTTTTTGTTTTATGTAGTATAGAAATAGATCACACGCCATGCATAAGAATCAGTGGAGAGAAGACCCATATGGACGTGTGCAGAGGCATCTTTTCCTCTTTATGCAGATCCCCTATTCTAACCAAAATCACATATTATTACTACTTCTAAGTTCCATTACAGTATACTCCCTCTTTTCATATAAGAAGGTCGTCTACAAGTTTTTAATTTTTTCTAAAGCATGTCGTTTTAATTTCCAAGAAAGAATTATGTTTAGATTTCCAGATTTACCCCTAATATTAAATAACACTACAAAATCTTATAATTAATGCTGAGGATATAAGAGACAATTTAACCAATTTCATAATATGTGTAAATGTCTAGAACGACTAACTAATATGGAACGGAGGGAGTATTCACTTACATACACGGAAATGTATATAGAGAGATAAGAGTAATTATTATAACTGAACTGCGTGGGGTATTTCTCACTTCTCAGACTTGGGAGGAAATAAATAGCTAGAAAGTGAACTTCAAGACTTCCACTTTAGTCGTTGTTTTTCAATTTTTTACTTTTTGGACCATTCACTTTTCGCCCTTCTTCCTATCTTTTTTTTCTTTATTTTACCTTTTCTGAATTATTATTTTTTTATTTCGGTTTGATTTTCTCAATTGGGTCTTTACACATAAATACCTATTTGTATAAAAGCTTGTAATTCAGTATCCTGTCGATATTTTTTTATATGTAATACCTAATAGAATAAATTTTTAAACTCTGTATTTCTCAATTTTCTTATTTTTTTCAAACTCTGTATTTTTAAAAAAATACTATTTAGCTACATGATCGTACGTACTTCTCACAATCAGCCCCATATGTTAGCTGAGCATCAGAATAATTGTCTTTGCTAGCTACAAATTTCTGCAGCATTTATTATAGTGTTACGGAGACGCTATCATATTTGTATATATATGATATAATATTGAATTGAGACAAATCTTGTAATTTGAGACATTTCTTATATTGAATTCGACCAAGACACTCTTCAAATCCAAAAACCCTGAAATGATATATACGGTCGTCGTAGACAGATGAGTCAATGAGAATTGTACAAAATTTTCTTTTATTGTATATCTATCGCCAATGTGGTCTACAATAATTGCAACATAACGTCACTTGTGAACATATATTATAACATATAGTTTCAATAGCTCTACAAAATTGAAAATTAAAATAAAGCTGACAACACCAAACATTGAGTTATGACCACCATCTAATCACTGACAAATTTGTATTTACTGTATTTATTATATTTATGAAAATACATCGTCCCAACCTAAGGGTGGATGGGAAAATTAAATGAATTACTGAAAAGGTAACTTAATCGTTTTTAATTGTTTATTTAATTTCTTGGTTGTTTGAACTTTGGAGAAATGGTTTGTTCAAAGTTATATATCATTGGTAGAAAAAGTTAATCATTACTGTAACGTGCCAGATACTTTTTTTGTTAAAGGGAAATAACGTACTATGTGTAACGCCATGCAATAAATAGATGTATACATCTAATAATTCAAATGTGAAATATAATAAAAATGTAAAAATTACTACAACAACATTGAATTGCCTTTGGTGAAAAGAACCGAAGGAAAAAAAGCGTCTGAAATCGTATAATTGCATATTTTGGCTCCTTTAGGAAAGAAGCCTTTGGATCTTTTTAAAAAATATGATGCCTTTGACTTTTGGACTCTTTTTGTAAGAAAAACTCTCTTTTGGATTTAAAGTAGCCTCGCCCCACTCACATGCTTTGTTTCCAATCTCATATCATCATTTTTAGGACAAGACAGCACAACTCCTCAACTTAAATCCGAATATTTATATATTTCATTTATATTGATGATTAGGGTTTGTTGGGTACATATGATTTACATCTTTATAAGATTTTATTTTCTTAAAAACAGGGCATACTTTATCTCTTTAGATCCTTCTTAGCCTAGCAGTCGTCATTCTTTCTTTAATGTAATGGGAAAATATCAACAATCACCCAACATATACACACACGCACATATATATATCTTATGTACCCACACGCATGTATTCCTTTTCCATAGTGCATGCATGTGTTGTGTGCATGACATGATACCTAAAGGGTTCGCAGCATCTTTTCGTGGTATAATACTTTTGTTAGCTTTCATCCTCCTCAAAAACATTCCACGACTATATATTATAATATCCATGTCAATAATAACAAAATTCAAATATTACGTATTAGAAACTAAACCTGGTTAATTTTTCTACATATATAAGTTTGCTGAATCGATCTTAGTTTAAGGTTATATCTGTGTGAATTTTGACCCATATGGAGGGAAAGGAAGGTTAGATGTCGACCGTAAATGAAAAATGAAATGATATCTCCAAAGAACCTATACTTTGTACGGAACATAATATGCTTTGTATGTTACCCTTTTCTAAATTTATATTTCTTTCTTCTCTTAATAAGATATTATGTAGTTGATGTGGGCACATGGGGACTTAAAAAAAATAGCCTCTTCACACAAAGTTCTTATATGAAAACCTAAGAGATCTCTAAGTCCTAGCAGCCTCGTAGATGAATCATATTCAAGACATGGAAACTTAAGATCAGTTCCAAATTCAATCGTAGGCCTTAGAATAATTCTTACCGTCTTTTCACTTCCTGGGTTTTTTCTGATTACCAGAAAAGTTCGTAATCAAAACTCTAAGACAGATCACTCAGAAGCTCGAAATCTCTACCGCCATCTAAAACCCGTTAATTTTCACCACAAACACGAATAAAAATCGATTCTTTTTCACATACCACTAATGTGCGAATCACTCGATTACATTGATGACCGCTATTTACATGGGCCCGAAGATGAAAGAGTCGCCAAATTCTTCGCATCTTTAGCATCTTCCTTGCAAGGATTAGGATTTTGCGCGCCATGCTACAGAATTCTCTGTTTCAATTCCCGCCAAGATTTTCAGCGAAGTACTAAAAAGGCGTAAATAAAGAGAGCGAAGTAATAATAATAATTATATCTTACTCCCCGGATCGTCGCCAACGAGCATCATATCATCCTCATTATCGCTGTAAACGACGAGCCAATTCTTTCCCCTTGCCTTCAGTTCGCCTTCGAACTCAAATAGACCGTCTAATTCAGCGATCAATTCGTCGTAATTCTCGAAACTTTGAAAGGTCAACTGACCTACCAAGCGCACTTCCCTGCTTGTGAACCTAAAAGGCGAAGGAAGAACTGTTATATATTCTCTCTGAAAAGAAAGTCGAAAAACGAAATCTTTGCAGACAAGAACCTTTACGCAGCTCCTTGTTGAGAGGTGGGCTTTGCTTTGCCTGTCCTCTTCTATGGCAGCAATAGGGTTATCATATGAGCCATTTTCGAGCTCTTTGATCTGTGATCGGTTTCCTTTTGCTGAGGGTCGAAGCTACTTAAAACGTTACGCCGAATATCTTGAAGTCTCGACTTGGCGCCACGTCATCAGCCCTTTGTGGGATCGTCGACTGAGGAGTATGCATTTGCGTATACGACGAAATAGGAGGCATAAGCCGTTTCTTCGAACTTGAAGAAAATTCTTCGAATGGACAGTTTCTAACATCTCCACGCGCTGTGTAAGAAGAAGATACGGACCACTTATGTTCTTGTGAATCGAACCTGATAAGAAATCTGTGAAGGAAGATGGCTCGGGCCTTCGCAAAGGTAATAATGTCTTGTCTGAACCGCATTGACTTGAATGTGGCACAAGAAAGTGTTTCTCAGAAGAGACATTCCCAGGCGAAAGGTCGACCTTCGACGGACCTATATTTCACAGAGCAAGCAAAAGTAAGACATAACATCTAATATTTTACCGTCATAACAAAGGAAACAGAAGTATGGTGGTGCTAGAAAAGACAACCTTCCCTTGTAAGAACCGAAGCGTCGGGCGATTGGGGGAGAATACTTTGACGGGGTCGTTTTAGTCTGGAAACTGAAAGAGGATTTGGGGGGCGGAGGAGAAATCGCTGGCTCGATTTTCCATGGAGAGACTCTATCGGGGCGAGGAATAGCAGACGTTTCATCCCAGCGAACCTTTTAAAGAAAATTAATGAAGGAAATTCAAGGGCGTAGAATTGAGTGCTGAAATTAACAGCAAATTAAATAAGGTGATA
Source organism: Craterostigma plantagineum (assembly GCA_027422505.1). Taxonomy (NCBI): domain Eukaryota; kingdom Viridiplantae; phylum Streptophyta; class Magnoliopsida; order Lamiales; family Linderniaceae; genus Craterostigma; species Craterostigma plantagineum. The sequence continues at coordinate 7,562 of JAPQWV010001091.1, forward strand.
TATACTTTGAGGTATCTCCATTTCGAATCAGGCCATCTCTCTGGATCTGCGTCTTCGAGACCAACGACAGTTCCCATAACCTACAGAATAAGAGAATATCATTACAGAAGTTGTTAGTTAGTTCTTCGAAGAGCTTACCCTACCTCTGCTCTGGCGATTCTTCGCCTTCGAACCTCATTTTGAACCTCATTCCTATCGTACAGTTGTTCTTAACAGACTCCATGTACTGATCGTAGGGATGATGAACTCGCCGGGCTAGTCCTATAAAGAGAATGTATTCTTAGTCAGACGTATTTGGATATTTTCGACCAATTTGTAAGAAGTTTCTTTGGCTCACCTTGGCTTGTAATATACTGTGAACATAGTCTTGGTCTGAATCGCATGCCAAGCTGTTGCAAGAACGCCGAGATGCATACTGTGGCTGGAAATAACCGAAGAAGGAGAGTTTCCTTGTTGTCTCATTGCACGCCTAACTCCCACTCTAAGCTCCCCATTCTCTCCCCTGAAATTACGAGCCATTTTACTTTAGGTCAAGCAAACGAAAAAAAAAATTACCATTGATTATTACGCTGAAGAAAAAAAAGCGTGTAATGAAGGCGAAAAAAGACCTCAAGAATATGAAGGCATCGCCGGCGACGAGCTTCTTCGAACTAACGAATACGCTCCAACCACTCTGAAGGAGGTGCCTCCTAGGCTGTCCTGAAATTCAAACGTAAATATAAAGTCACATGTGAAGGCAAAATTAAATCGTCGAGCCCATATATTTTTTTAAAGCTTTTTCACCCCGAAAAATGTGCTTGAATCGCCATTCGCACCCATGTAAGTCTTTTGCAACAAGTTCTTGGGTGGGAGGTTGTTTAGACATGTCCTGACGAAAGCGCAAAAAAGGATCACTAACAACATAAACTCATCCTAAAATGTAATAATGCCTCGTATACATATATAAAGAGAAGGATTGGTTCTAACCAGTGGTGGCAAGCATTCGTCTGCGTGCCTTCTCAGTACGGAGAATCCACCGTGAGTGCTCGTATCTGAAGCTGTAAGCCCACGTTTGGTTAGCAGGTTTAGTAATTTTAAACCTGGGTTTATCTAATATTAGTGTGTTTGGTAGTTATGTTATATAAAACATAGGTTTATTTAAAAATAACTTTAAACCCATGTGTATGGTTTTCAATAACCCACGTCAGAGGTGTGTTACTTTAAACCCACAAATTATTTTACAGTATTATCCTTCAGATCTAACCTACGTGCACATCACCCTTTCTCTGTCAACTCAAGCCAATCGTTTGTTAGATCTGAAGCCAATCCTTCAGAAGTCGCCATCACCCTTTCTCTGTCAACTCAAGCCAATCCTTCAGAAGTCGCAACATAGCTGTTAGCATATCATCGGTGAGTTAATTTTCTCGCTCACAATCTGTTGCAATTCCCATCTGCGATTTCACGAGTTTTTTTGCAATTCCACCTGCGATTTCACGAGTTTTTTGCAATTACCATATACAAAAAACATATATCAATGGTTTCTCCTTTTTCTACAGATCGGAATTGCAGGGGCTTGGTGCGTCAAGATTATCATATGATGATACGATTCACTATTTTTGGCTTATTTATATTTGATTATTTTATTAAACAGTGACGGAGTGTTCCTCGGGGCAACGCGGAGCTCGTTGTAGAAGGTATGGTGCCAAATCTTCTCCATGTCATCCCAATTGCTGACGATTCCGTGCTCGATTGGACGGCCGACGCTTAGACTGAGCTTTGTCCCAACGTATGCGTCTTTCTGGCTCATGCCCACCATCACACCTGTGTGACGAGGACGGCCGACGATGCTGGGAAACACAGCTCGCGGAGCATCGTCCTCCGGCGAATCCAGCCTGTAATTAAGGTATCACGAGAATTAATTAGCGGCGGAAAATCATACCGGCGCATTCGCAAATGATAGGTGAAATACAGCTCTACCTTGACCATTCCCGTTCCATTGTCACACACGTGGCTGAATAAGGGTATAATGTATTTTTATCCAGTATCCATTTATTAAACCCATGTTTATCCAAACATATACACTTCATTTAAACCTACTACCAAACACGCATTTTATCTAAACCCCTTAATTTATTTTATATAAACCCATACTTATTTAAACCCTCCTAAATATAAACCCGTAAACCAAACGAGCACTAAGAGTCTTACAGAAAGAATGTACGTTGAAACGTGAGGCTGGCGGCGGAGAAGGGTCCTTTTTAACCGCGTTTACGTCTTGCTGCGAAGATTGAGGAAAGGAAAATGTAATAGACCTAAACGAAGATGAAGAATTCTTGATAAATTAAAACTGTCGTTGATTAGCTTACATTAGGTTCAGGGATCAGTGTAATCTGGGCAAAGACTTCATCAGTTTCTGGCTCAGCCTAAGACAAAAATATGAAACAACAATCTGAGGAGAAGGGTAGAAAGTAGACAACTCTTGAAAGTTCAAATAACAAGATTTGGACATGGAGATGGAAGTTTCAATGGCTACCTAAGAAGGACATTGACGACTCGACAGAGGATTTTGGAAGGAAGGTTGTACAAAGGCATCTGCTGTTCAGCCTTTGATTAGTCGATGCCTCCACCTACGTTTAACAGGCGTGATAGAATACCCAAAAAGACCCAAGGAAAATGAGAACTTAAAGACGAACAACAACAATCAACAATGATTCCTGGATAATCCACGATTCGAAAAATAAAAAGCAGGCAAACAAATAACACAAAAAAAGGGAAATCAAGGGTAAAAACCTGCTCAATATGGCCCTGAGGAAAATAGAAAACAAGTTCATTTTCACGAGGGACAGTCACCAAAGGGCCAGCGCAAGCTCTCCATAGCTCTCTGTACAAAGCAGCTCCAGCGTCAACTGAAGAAATTCACACATCAAACATAGAAAAACAACAGTAATAATCAAAATCAAGCCGAATCTAAAGAAGAAAAAAGAAACAACGCCCAACAAGAAAGATGCAAGAACCTTCACCTCTGCCTGCGCTGGAATTAGAATCAACGTTCTCTGAAAAAGACATCCCTTTTCGCATAAAGACGCACACTAGAAAACACACAGATCTCTCATCTCCAAAACCCACAAAATAGCTACAAGAACCTGACGAAAATCACGCAAAAGGGAAGAAGAAAGAAAAGAGAAGTGAAGTTAACCGCGTGTATGCGTAGAAAGAGGGAGAGTTGGAAAATTAGATTACTGTGTAATGTCTTTCAGTCAAAGTATGTGGAGCATGTGTTCATAGATATATGGACAAGAAACCGTATGGTTTAGCATATTGTGGTACTGTAGTAGCATATTGTGTGGTGATATTGGTAATGGAGTTTGTTGGTTGATTAAAGAGAAACAGAAGAGATTATTGCAAGCTTTTTGGATAAGCAGAGAGAGAGAGAGAGAGAGAGAGAGAGAGAGACGTATGGTTAATGTTTGTAATAATTCTTTACTTACCTTATATTACTAACTGCCGTGGCCTAATTAAAATGTTCTTTGCCGGGGAAAAATGGTCACTCTCACACTAAGGCCGCGTTTGGATGTTCTCATTTATTACCTTGTAGTGTAGTGTAGCCATCTATTTCTTGTCCTTATTACCTTTTTGATAGAATCTATAGAAGCTAGCGGCATAATCTATTTTTCTGAACTTCAATTTACTTAGTTTGACTAACTCTACATCTAGGACAAAAGAGAATGGTGCCTGCAGTTTTAAATAATTAAACTAGTTGAAATTATAATTTAGGTATGCTGCCAAACAAGTCCCTTGTTGGTCGATGACGGCAGTTAACGAAGTTAGTGAGGTGTCTTCTTGTTTGTCGTCAATCAGTTGGCGCCAATTGGCGGCGTTAAGTTTGCCGTTAATTGGGAAAACTTGTTCGATATTCATGGGGAATTGGGCTGGTCTTGCGCCCACCCTACTAACTACGGTTGGTTAGGGTTAGGTTAGGTTGTGATTTACTTGATTGCTTATAGGTATGCTTTTCTTCTTTATTTTTCATTTTTATTTTATTGAAAATCATTTAAATGACTTTAAGTGATCTCATATAACTCCATATTACCCCATTGTTTGTCTCGGCCAACTTAAACGGGTTGTCTACCATTTTTTTTTATTTTCTTTGCTAAATAAATTGGATGTATTTATAATGACTTCATGATGACAACCCATAAAACATATGGGGAAATAAGGGATATTAATGCATATGCCAAGTCTTTGATAATGAGGACGAAATGAAGCCATTTCGGGCCAAACATGGAATAAATAATTGTAATAATCGAGAAATAAATGCGCCACGAGCGCATCAATCTTGGATATTTGTCTGCACCATTTATTGCAAAGTTCTTCACTTTCTCTCATATAATCATTTCTTTTTTCGCATAGCAAAAATATACTATAATCTATATACTATAAAAGTAGGATAGGGACCTTCTTGTGATGACACGTGGCAAAAAATTTCCCCCCCTCGGAAAATGTGTTTTTTTTTCTGTATTCGTTGAATGTGTATGTATTCGTTGAATGTGTATGGCCGTCCGAAATAATATGTCCATGTTATCTGTATGTGCATGGCAGTCATGCAGGATTTTGTGAACTCCCAAAAAAATCTTTTTCGTTTTCGTTGAATGTGTATGCCAGTGCAGATTAGTATGTTCATATTCTCTGTATGTGCATGGCAGTCATGCAGGGTTTGTGAACCCCAAAAAGTAAGACATGATGTGAAGGGTCGTTCTGTCTAAGTGCATTGAGTTCAATAATAAATAGGACAGGGAGTCTAATCGAAACAAACTTTGTGTATAGCAGTCTTACAGGTTTTGGCAGTCATTCGCTTACTGGACCAGGTTCACTGCAAAGAATCCCCTTGGAAAATGTGAGAATTCTTTTTTTTCGTTGAATGTATATGGGCAGATTAATGGTGGCACAATTTATTGCACTAAGGTTTGGATCTTATTTACAAAACAACGACTCCTCAGCTCTCCGCCAAGACTTTTGGCCTTCAATTTCCTTTCGACAGAAGTCACGAAGCATTTTGAATGATTCTCGCGGAATCGTGCGATTACTGTTCCTTCTCCGCCCGGGATCAGGTCTTGGCCGAGCCGAGAAGAATCGTGCACTGCTACAGAGGGGATGAACTTTGCATCACCATCATCGGCCACAGTCTAGGCGCCGCCTTGGCCCTTCTGAACGCCTACGACGTGGCGGAGATGAAGCTCAACGTAGCTGAAGACGGAGCGATCTTAGGTATTTGTTCCAAAGAAAGGTTCTGTGCACTGGCTGCTTGCAGATCAAGAACCACTTCTTTCACTGAACTGTTGGGTGGTGGCGGGGCGATGATATTGGGCAGTGAAGACGGCAGCAATTGAATCATTATTTCGGCACTCAAGGGCTTATGGATCAACAACATCATCTGTCATCGACATTTGGGGGTTGAAATGTAATCGACATTTGGGGGTTGAAATGAAAGCAATAATCTGACGAACTTGGCTATTATATCATCATCGTCTGTCATCATCGTCTTCTTCTTCTTCTTCTCCGGTCCACTTCGATAGGGGGATCCTTCAGTCCAATAATTCTTCTTTATCTTTGTCGTCTGAATCAATTCTGTCGCATAGGTTTAATCCTCAGCAAGCAAATGGTTTCTTTTTCAGCAGCTCCTCATCATCACTAATTGTTTTGAAAGTGATTTGTTTGTGGTTGTCTGGTAGGCTTACCGTGTCCTTCGCATAGACCGGAGTAAACGTTCTAATGATATCGCAAGAAAATATAGGTACCAATTTTTGAGGGGTTTTCTTTCAATAATTGTTCTTTCAATTTTTGAGGGGTTTTGAGGGGGTTTTGCAGAAATAAAAGAGCTTCGCACAGTCCAAGAGCTGCGATTCAGCAAACCCTGTGTGAACTTCGAGCGTTCTGTTCCAAAGAGGGGACTTATTCAAAGTGCTTCTCGCCGCGTAAACCGCCGGCGCAGCAATCATCGAAGGGCATTGCAGGATCATCACTGATACTAGAGAAGGTGATAAGATAGATATCCTTTGATTGAATGCTTAACATCTCTATCTGTTGCACTAATTGTTTTGAAACTGATCTGTTTGTGGTTGTTTGGTAGGCTTACCATGTCCTTCGTGTAGACCGGAATAAACGCTCTAATGATATTGCAAGAAAATATATGGACCAATTTTTTAGGGGTTTTCTTTAAATAATTGTTCTTTAATTTTTGCAGAAATAAAAGAGCTTCGCTCAGTTCAAGAGCTGCGATTCAGCAAACCCTGTGTGAACTTCGAGCTTTCTGTTCCAAAGAGGGGACTTATTCAAAGTGCTTCTTGCCGCGTAAACCGCCGACGCAGCAATCATCGAAGGGCAGTGCAAGATCACCACTGATACTAGAGAAGGTGATAAGATAGATATCCTTTGATCGAATGCTTAACATCTCTATCTGTTAGTTCCCAGCTTATTGGAAACTACAGTGAGTCAGAGCAGTGTGTTAGGGCTGTCCACTCGACCTTCTTTGAGAGCGGTTTAGCAAAATTTGTGTCTGCATCAGGTAATGGTTCGGCTTGAGAACCCACTAACTTTATATTGCTATTATCGTCTACTATCTAATTAGAAGATTCGTTGAATTGTATTGAGCCAACTAGCTCCAATGTTACAGCTCTCCTTCCATTTTACTAGATCAAAATCTTTTCTGAGATTTAGGAAAAATACGGAATTTTGTTTCTCTGTTAGTTCCCAGCTTAGTTATTTCTTTTCTACCGTACTTTGTTGGATGTATTAAAACTTAAATCATAGAGACTGATTTGTCAGATTCAATTTGCATGATTATCTTTATTACATGATTAAATTCTAACTTAAACGTAGGCCTTTGCAATGATTAGTAAATAAGAAGGAATAAGAGGGTATTGTAAAAGAAACCTACCTCAGGTATGATTTATTTCCCTTTTTGCTGTCCAAATGTTTGAAATGGGATTATAGTGTTACATATAAATTATAATTCTTGGATCTATCTAATCTTTAATATAAATGGTCTTAGGTTGTGAGGACCATACCTTACAGTGAGTATAGCTTTTTGCTTATGAAACATACAAGGTGTAGTGTATTCAAAACCTTTAACAAATGTTTCCCATATGAATGAAGCGTGCATTATAACTATACACAGCGAATGCACGGGTGGCGCCCCAATGTTGTATAAGCATGTCCTCATTGATTGTTATGGGAACCTGCGGGTGCAGTACTTGGTTATAGGCTACCTCTGCCCGAGGCAAATTGAGTGCTTTTTTTTATCAAGAATGCTACTAATTCTAATTGTTTTCTTAGATTTTATATTTCTGGGAGGTTCTTGGTGTTACGCAATTTCGATTATAGAGAAATGGCCAAAAAGTGATCGATAATATGCTCAGTAGAACACCGTGGGAAGAACGACGTGGGTGGTCGAGGCAGAACGTGTCCTTCACTTCGCCGGAGAGGTGGCACGTGGATACGATTGTTTACCTTTCGATTTTTATTTCTTTAGATGATTATTGAAAAAACAGATGTTGATTTTGTTGCTTCATAGATTTTTATGTACCATTTTTGGGTGGTTCGACGGAATGGGGAGCTGCGGGTGAACTTTTTTTTTTATATTTTCTCCAAATATATTTAGATAAATTTCGGTAAGCACCACTTGATTTGGCCGAGGAAACGAAAAAAAAGAACCATTTTTTTATTGTTTATGGTTACTTATTGTTCATCAACAAAGACAAAAGCATAGCCTTTCTGGGAAAAAACATCTGATTTGTTCACCTATGTGTATCTCAAGAAGAAGAATCAAAGGCCTTTCTCCAAGCTTTGCAGAAAGTCAAAGAAGGTAAGTAACAACTTGCTTTTTTCTGTCAATTTTGGACATAACCTTTCGAGTTTCGGTTATCTATTGATTCACTGCTTTGTCGTTCGATTCGATCATCAAAGAGTTGATGCTAACCGCACTCCAATGCAGAATAGTGAAGATTTGCACACATGAAAATATGATGAAATACATGCTTCCATGTTCATTGCCTCCTAAAGAACATCAAGCCTCACATGAACGGCGTTTGCTCGCTGAGGCAGAAATTTTCTGGGAGTTTGCGCCGCAAAGGTAGTAAGATTTTAGTGTAACGAAGTGTCAAAATTAAACCTTGAATTTTCTGTTGTTGATGTTCTTAGTGCATTGCAGGGAAAGTACCTTTGCTATCGCTCGAATTCACTAGAGGGGCTGAATTCATCACTGTCGATCTATGAGTCAAGGCGGGCATTGAATTGTAACAATCGGGAGAGTTGTGGAGTAAACGCCTAATTCTAAGGGAAGCATGGGGAGAGACAGAGATTCACGGAAAACGGCGTTATCGCCTGGTAGCTGTTTACGGAAGAGGTTACAGAGAGTCGGCGCTTCGAATGATTCATCTGGTGAGCGATGAATCATTTGCGCAAATGGTTGTCTCAACTTAATTGTATTTGTGGCAGATCGAAGTTTTTTTTTTGGCAGAAGGGAGCTGCATGAGAAATCGAGATTGAGAGATCGATGGAAGTCGGAGCATAGGAAGGACCGAGATCGACTGAATTTGAAGAGGATCAGGGCGGAAAGGGGATTGGTGGTGGATTGTTTGGTGATGAGTTTAACGAGTATCATTTGTTCGAGAAAGACGAGGTACATTGTTTGTTTAATGCATTCTTTTTGAACTGGTGGTGTTTTGATATCCGTTCTAGGATCCATCAGTTGTGTATGGGTCAATTATTTGGTTTTGATTTTTCTATGGAGTTCATTTTCCCTGTATCTCCCGGAACTAATTCTTTCTTTATATCAGAATGCAGGATTAAGATCGTTATCTGACATTGATGACTTGGCAACTCCTTTTGCAAAGGTAGGTTGCTCTTTGACCTGTAATCTGTTTCTTTGAGTTACTTTATTAAGCAAGGTCTGTAATTTGATTTGCTAACGTATTCCAATGCCGAATAGTGAAGATTTTCGTGCACGTAAATATGATGAAACACATGTTTCCATGCTCATTGCCTCCTAAAGAACATCAAGCCTCGCATGAATGGCGTTTGCTCACCGAGGCAGAAGATTCTCAGGGATTTTGCGCTACAAAGGTAGTAAGTTTTTGTATAACGAAAGTTTCCACATTAAACCTTGAATTTTCTGATGTTGATGTTCTTAATGCATTGTAGGAAAAGTACCAATGCTATCGCCCGAATTCACGAGAGGGGCTGAATTCATCAACGGTCGATCTATTAGTCAAGCCGGGCCTTCTTTGAGATCATAGCGACCGAGGCCCTTTCCAATATTATATTAGAAAACTGAGCGGTCATTGATATAATTATACATCGAAATCCCTATACTATATTAATTGTATTATGTATATTCGCTTTGTTATTTCCTTCCATGGGTTTGAGAAAGATGGTTATGCCGGAGAAAAGCGTTCTGTCGATGAGAACATGAACTTATAGATATTGAACTCCAGTTATATCCCTTCGTGGTTTTGCTTGACCTTTTTTTGTTTGGAAATAGTATGTGCAACGGCTTTATGGAAGGAATTTTAACGAAATTAAAGAGGTCATAAAAATTTCTACATTTGTTTTCTTATGGATTAAAGTGTTCTTGATCGACTACTGCAGTATTGAAGATAAGTAACAAGTCATAATTTTCCTACTGCTTTGATATGCTCTATTATAGATAGATATTCACTTCCATAGGTTGTTCCAATCTGAAAGTTCGCTTCAAAAGAGTATCGAGGATCATCAATTTAGGCGTACCTGTTGCACCTCCCAAAAACGGTATGGCAGTCGTAAGCTTTCCTCAAGCGGTCATACATCGCTTATTAGGAACATTGTAGAGCTGAGGCAGATTTCAGCCGCTTCAGTGCCAAGACGATCTTGAGAAAGATATATTTTGGAGATTGCAGTCAAGTGCTTTTCTAGGGAGAGAATAAAGGGCCAAGTTGATCTCTGACTAATCTTACCATAATCAATCGTCTAAGCTCCATTTCTCGGTGAGTCTTTAACATTTAATTAACTTTTTGGTTGATTATGTTTATTTTTTTTTAGTTTTTTCATTGATACATTCATTATGATTAAGAGAAATAGGGAGGGTTAGAAGACAGCCGTAAGCCCTTTTGTCAATAAGCCAATGACTTAATGAAGACAATGCCGACAACTAGCAGTGACTTCAAATGCTTACCTTCTCTTTTGTTCGAAATGATGGTCGCTCTATCTACTCTTAAGGGCCTTTCAATGAATACTTCAGAAGCATCTCATGAGGCATTATTAAAGGAATTTGGGACTATCAAGCTGGATGGTATCCAAGTGAGAAGCAGCAATGTATACTATTACCCATTATTCGTCGAGGAATTAGGGATTGATCATTTCGTTGTTTGACTTAATGACAAACACAGTCGGCTAGATTTGTTTTGATGTAGCAACCGGATTTTGGGTTTTGTGGAATCTGGATGCGAGCTCTGTGCAGAAAGCTCTAAAGGTTTATGGCACTTTTGAGTTTGTTGTAATTATTAGCAAGTTAACCATGAATAAGCCATATAGGAATGAGAAAATCAAACCACATAATAACCTCTTTGGTTCTGTCGATGATGTCAGCTCCTGAATCCCAGAAGTGTATTTTAATTTTTAAGTATTTTGATGTTCCATGACTCCTTGGTGGTCATCAATGTGTTGTTGAAGAGAAGAAATTGACCAAGTCTCGAGGAAAGTAAATCGTTGTACAGGTAATATGACAAACATATGCCTAGACTTACGGTTTTCTGTAATGGACAGGCATAGCTAAACTTTTGTCTCTTTCTGTGTCTCCCTCCCTCTCACGCACACGTGACAATACGGGAAAGACGGAGAGTGCTATAGACACGAATAACCAAACTAATTCTATTGTGTACCCGTCTGAGAAGCAGCTCAAGGAGCTTGGGGGCAAAGTTCCTGCAGATGTAAAAGAAAGGTGGAAGGTAAACTGTCGGAACTCAAAGAGGCCGAGCCAGACGATGAAAAAGCCATTACTGCTTTGATCAATAAGTGGCGTGGCTCGATCAATCGATATACAATCAACATGGTGCAGAGCCTGATAGCTGGTGGTCCATGCTCTGGCTTGGCTTCTGGTTCGTAGGACAAGGGTTCAAATGATTATTATTCATGCAGATTTACGAACATGAAATGGAAGACATGGTATGGTACTTATGACTTTTTTTTATAAGGCTACAAAGTAGTCGATTGTTATATGATATTGGTTTAAGATTGTTAATTTTTTGAATAGTGCATTATGCACAACTGATTATGCTAACTATGTTTTCAACCACATATTTGTACGGCTATGATGTGATGGTAAGACTGTTCGCAATATTCTTGATGCACGACTGTTTATGATGAGACTTTTTCCAACTTCAACTTGGTACGACTAAACAAGTGATCAACTAGGATCGACGTTTTCCAACCTCAACTTCGTATGACAGCTTAATTGATCAACGGTTCTTTTATTTAAATGTAAGATTCATATTGTACGACTGTTTGGGAAAATAAATTATTAGACGTTGTTCTTAACTAATATTTATCAATTTCTTTTCAGTAATAAATTATATACAGTTATATGAGCACCGGAAGAAAGGTAGCACAACTGTCTAGGGAGCTGGCGACTTAAATTTCTTAGACATGCTTTAACACTTTGACTTTAATTTCCTTTTTGTGGAGCAATCGCCTTTATATCTCGGGGATCACCAGAAACAGATTAAACTAGACGAGGCTTGCAGGGATGGGCTTGCACCTGCCTTTGTTTATTTCTCAGCTTCTGTGATTGTGTGTTTACTGCGAGGCTTTTGACCTTTCATTTTCCTTGGGAGAGGCTTCATAATAGCTCTACAACGTATATATTAATATCTATACTCAGTGAGGGCCTTATGGTACATTGCAGTGGGTCTAACTACAAACAATGGCATGTAAACTCCGTATGGTTGTAAGACTTTTGGATTGCACGACTGCAACGATACGTCTAGATAAAGATAGCTATAAAACTCCAATAACGTAAGACTGCGGGACTACAAAATTTAAAGAAAAATTCAAACAAGACATTCACAATGGAGGGCCCTGAGACAAATCGTCGAGTCAATTATTGGACCCTCGAAGAATTGTTCAGAATCTCTAATGAGAAAAGAGATACTTTTATATATGATTTCTCACTTAGTCTGCTCAAACTCTATAATGAATAGATACATGACTTGCTCGCTATAAAAATTCAAGAAGCTTGAGATTAAGCCAGCCCTTAAAGGGTTTCATCACATTCCGAGAATAGTACAGCTAAAGTGGAAAAACTTTGGAGCTTTAACAAGCAAGATCTGTCAGGGTCTAAAGACGAGCACAACAATCGGTATCCATTGCATGCTCTGTGTAATGGTTAGGGAAAAGAATTTGATCATTGGAAATGTCACGAAATGCAAGCTTCGACTGGTGGACTTGGCCAGAAGTAAAATGCAGAATTGGATGGATGCACAAATGAGATGCTTAAAGGAACACAAGATATTATATATAACTATTAAATATAATATATAACTACATAGAAACATATATTTAAAGTATATAGAAAAAATTTATAAATGCGGGCCTTTTTTTACGAGGTGGGTCTCCGGTCCACTATAAAATTAATGGGTAGGTCTGGATCCACTATATGGCCCGATCGCGGATCTCGGGTTTGCTGAGACCCGAAGCATAAGGTGAGTTGCATAGCCATGCAGCGTACGTTCTTATAATTTAATCGAGAAAAAATTTGATATCGAAAAATTTATTTAATAAATAATTATATAGAAAAAATTTATAAATACGGGGCAGTTTTTTTCTAAGGTGGGGAAAGGTGGGTCTCGGGTCCATATAAAATAAATGGCCTGATCGCGGGTCTCGGGTCTTGCAGATAACAATTGATCTAATAAACACAAAAGATTTAATGCCTTAAAAATAACCCGTGCATCGCACGGGTCTAAACCTAGTACATAAAGAAATGAGTAAATAATTACGAAATCAAGGAAATGTACACGAAAATGAGATGAATACTTGACCAAAGATTAATTGCTAAATTGTTTCAACTTCAAGTTAATTATTACATTATATATTGCTGATAGGCGACATACTGTTATGGAGATGATCAGTGAGAGCTGACCTGAGCCATTTCAACGTATTGCTGCTTTGATTTATTTATTTCTCAAAACTTATATAAGAATCATGCTTCACACGTGTGCACCGATGTTTGAAGTTATGGGATGTATGGGATATCCAAATAAATATATATATTGAGAGTTAGTATCAAAATCGAACACATTTTCTTCGATGGCATCATGGTTCTTAAAGTCAAAGCACTTGTCAAAATTGATGAGATCGAATAGGTCAGATGCAATGCATTGCGACTTTTATTTATTAATACACGCATAATGAGCATGCGTGTAATAGAATTATATTATTAGTGCCCATGCACACGTAAGTGTGTTAGTTAAAAACTTTGTTGTTGTTGTGGAACATGATTTTCTGCGGTCAACCTTTGACTTCTCACCATCATGCTTATCTGCCTCCAATGAGAGGGACCATTGTCGGCAAAAACAAGCTTTTCAATATGGGATCACTATATATGGGTTTCCCTAATGGGCTAAAATAATAATTGGGCCTTGCGATTTGGGCCCATTAAATAACGCCCAACTCTCGGATTTGTCTGGCCCAAAAGAACAACTACTTGGAAGAGATTCTGCACCACACTGATTTGTTTCAAGACGTTGTTCATGGACTATCGTAGTACCAATTTTCACATAATCCGTACAGCTGAACCAGTAAACTGAAAAGGGTTCCTCGTCATGCGCAAATTACGTACGATGAACACCTTTCAGCAGCTGAGGATCGAGCGAAGAAGAGCCCTTCACAAACTTGTCAACTCCCATCGATATTGTAATGGCGCCGCACAAACGGCGGAGGAAATAACGAAGATTCTGAAGCATAGCAATTGGCGGGTGTTGTTGGAATCTTCGCGCGTATCTCAGAATCTCAGCTCCGATGTCGTCTCTTCAGTTCTTCAGAGATCCCACTCTTACATTCATCCGAGGCGGCTCCTTGATTTTTTCAGCTGGTCGAGCCATCGCATTGGTACCAATCAAAATCCGGGATCTTTTTCTGTTCTTGCATTGGTTTTGTGCGGTTCCAATCTGTATTCGCCTGCGATTGCTTTATTGGATAAGATGGTCGAAGCCCGTGTTTCGGTTTCTGATGTTTTGAGCTCAATTTTGAGTCACTTAGATGGGTGCGAGGATTTTAAACCTAAAACGGTTGTTTTCGAGCTTTTGATTGACGTATACAGGAAAAGAGGGATGTGGGATGAGGCCGTTTCAGTATTTTTGGGTGTCAAAGTAGGGAATTTAGGATAAGCTTGTTGTGCTGCAATTCTTTGCTGAGGGAGCTGTTGAAAAGTAACAGAATGGAGCTGTTTTTGGAAGATTTACGGTGCGATGCTGGCGAGGAAGATTGAATTCGATGAATACACTTACGTTAACGTTATTACAGCTTATTGCAATGTCGGGAAGGCGAAGGAGGCGAAAGAGGTTCTTCTTCAGATGGGAGAGAATGGGCACGATCAGAATTTGATTGCGTACAATACTGTCATTAAGGTTTGTGTGGAATCGGAGCTTTCGACGAGGCCTTGCAGCTGAAAACAGCAATGGAAGAGAAGGGTTTAGTGCCTGATAACTACACATATACTATTCTTATCGATGGATTTTCCCGACGTAAGAGGACATCAGATGCAAGGCTGATTTTGGATGAGATGTACGATAGAGGTATGAAGCCTAATCATGTTGCTTATTCGTCGCTGATTAATGGGTTCATGAAAGAGGGGGACGTTGATAAGGCCTTTACGGTAAAAGATGCAATGGTTGCACGTGGAATCAAGTTAAACTTAGTGACTTATAATGCAATAATACAAGGTCTCTGCAAAGCTGGTCATATGGAGAAGGCAGAATCTGTAATAAACGAGATGATTGAAAATGGAACAAACCCTGAAATGCAGACGTACAATTATTTGATCGAGGGATATAGCCGAGTGAGGGATATGGATAAAGTTTCTAACATACTCAAATTTATGGACGAAAGAAACTTGAAGCCTTCCTCTTACACGGTAGGTGCTGCCATCAGCGAGTTTACTCGCTCGGGCGATAACGAACTAGCCAATCAGTTAATAGAAACTATGATTGGTCGAGGCATCAAGCCAAGTGCTGCTACGTATACAGAGCTTATCAAAGGTTACATGAACGAAGGTAAATTTGAAGAAGCAATGAAAATTCTCGAGGATATGTGGCAGAAGGGCATTTTTCCTGACGTTTTCTGCTATAATTCTGTAATTATCTGTCTAAGCAAGGCAAGGAAGATGGAGGAAGCGGGAAACTGCCTTGATGAAATGCGAAAGAAGGGTTGAACCCAAATGCATACACTTTCGGCGCCATAATTTCTGCATATGCAGAGATGGGAAACATAGAAGTTGCAGAGAGTTATTTCGGGGAGATGCTCGATAATGGTGTAAGCCCAGATCTTCACATCTATAATGCTCTGATCGACGGCCTTTGCAGAACTGGAAACATCTCAAAGGCATTTTCTTTACACAGTAGTTTCCTAGAACAGCGATTGCTTCATGAAATTCACGTGTACAGCGTTTTAATCATTGGGCTGTCGAAGAACGGCAAATTGGTCGAAGCGATGAGCGTTTTCTCTGAATTCCGCGATAAGGGTTTCGTTCCCGACGTTTACACGTACACTTCTCTCATATCTGGTTTCTCTAAGCAGAGCAACCTGACAGAGGCTTTCAGGCTTTGCAAAGAAATGCGCCAAAATGGTATGAAACCTAATATAGTCACTTACAATGCGTTGATTGGCGGTCCTCCTTCGATCAGGCGATGTAGAAAAGGCGAAAGAGTTGTTCTTTGACTTACCAGGAAAGGGTGCGAAGGCCAATAAAAATTACTTATGCAACGATGATTGATGGCTACTGCAAAGCTTCGAAATTGGACGAAGCGTTCCTTTTGTTCCAAGAAATGTCGTCTAATGGGGTACAGCCCGACGGTTTTTGTCTACAATTCTCTTGTTTACTGCTGTTGCAAGCAAAGAGATATGCAAAAGGCACTGTCTTTATTCCATGAGATGGCTGAGAAAGGCATTGCAACGATACATACGTATAATACGCTGATCGATGGATTCTGCAAGGCTGGGGAGTTGTCGAAGGTGGTCGAAGTGATGCAAGAAATGAATGAGAAGCAATCACGCCCAACCACGTAACTTTCACGATTGTAATCGATCACTATTGCAAGGCAGGTAATGTAGGCGAAGCTGAAAAGCTCCTATCAGAGATGCAAAGGAGGAACATACCTCCCACGAATGTAACGTACACTTCTCTCTTACATGGCTACAGCAAAGCAGGGGACAAGCCCAAGATGTTCGGTTTATTCCACGACTTGGTCGAAAGGGATTCGAGCCCGACGAAGTGATGTACAGATTGATCATCGATGCGCACTACGAAGATGGAGATTTGGAAAGGGCGTTCGATTTGTGGAATGAATTGATGGAAAAGGGCGTTTTGAAGGAAAGGTGAGTGAAATTTTGATAAGGGCTTGTCGTAGAACATCGAATGTTTCTGAGGTTTTGCAGTCGCTCGATGGTGTGAAGGAACAAGGTTACAAGCCTAGCGTTGCTACTTGCAGCACCTTATTACATGGTTTGAGAAAAGTTGGATATGAAGTAGGAGAAGTTGATAAGATTAAGGATGTCATGGTGACTTTTGGTTGGATTTCTGAGTCGTTGAGTTTGAACGACTTAATCGATGAAGATAAGTCGGGAAACTTGAGAAGTGAAGGCGAAGATGCTATTCCAGCAGAGACGAGCATTGCTTGTCGGGTAAGTTAAGATGGCAAGAGAGTGATGAAAGTCTTCGCCTTTTTTGGTGTGTGTGGCCTATTTTTTGCAGCCAAGCCCACCATGGACTTTGCTGTGGCGTATTCATCTCGAATTATCGCTACCAAGATTCTGGGGATTTGGGATATATCTGAGGAGATCGGAGAACTGTAGGAATCTGGGATTTGAGTCGAAGTTGCATGATTGTCGTTGGCGACAGACATCGAGCCAAAGCGTAGATCGTCGACGAGCAAAGATCAAAAAGGTAAGAAATCATAGAAGTGATGAAGAGTTTTTACAGCTCATCAGTGGCTAACTATCTATTCCATTAAGATCGTCGGTGTTTTGCCCATGTTCAGAACGAGTTTGACCTTTTTTCTCAAAGATATTTAGTAAATCTCGACTATTAGCGAAAAGGCTAGGTCTCAATGGAAATATATATTTTATTATGCTAAATTGGAATGTGGAATATGACGAAGTTATACTGATACTTTCAGACGGTTAAAGAAAAACAAAAATCAAGTATTCTAGCTACTGTAGAGAAGTACGGCAAAAGTCAAACAGAATAACGTTTGTTCAAAGTCGTCGGAGATCCGCTCCACACGCAAGTAAACCCTAGAAAAAAAAACGAGCTTTGTCTTTATTTTCCTGCATAATGATAATGATTAAGACTTCAGATAGTTTACCTTTATTCCTTTTCTCCCCTATAAAACCGTTGTTCCTACGCACGCCTAAACACACACTTATCACAAAACTTGACCATCGAAAAAACACAGCCCTAAATTCACACACACAGACAAAAGAAAAAGGTGGATAACTCGAGGCATGGGAAGAGGCCCTTTTCCTCAACGAATCGAAGAAAGAAGATCGCACGATAACTGAGTATCAATCCATGGACGACGACGACAATCTTTCTAACTTAATATACCCTTATTACACGCCAAGATCTCAGCACGACATGGCCGAGATGGTCTCAGTCCTCTCTCAAGTTCTCGGCAACAACAATCTCAATAACAACCTTCGAACGACTCCTCAGCAAATAATCCTCAGCAAGAATTAAATCCACCACTTTTATCAGCTCAACATACGACTCACTATAATCAGCCCATGCCAAGTACCTACCCTCAACAAGGTAATGATAAATATAAAATCACAGAATATGGAGAGCGCGTGAGAAAACCCTAAAAACCCTTTATTACTCGCTTTCACTTCGATTTTTCTGAGATTTATTTAATTTATAGGAAGCGAAAGCAGTGCGAGGAGGAGGCACTATAGGGGCGTAAGGCAGCGCCCGTGGGGAAAATGGGCGGCGGAGATTCGCGACCCTAAAAAGGCAGCTAGGGTTTGGTTGGGAACCTTCGAATCTGCCGAGGCAGCAGCTCTTGCCTACGATGAAGCTGCCCTAAAATTCAAAGGAAATAAGGCGAAGCTAACTTCCCAGAAAGG
The DNA here is from genome assembly GCA_027422505.1 of Craterostigma plantagineum. NCBI lineage: Eukaryota > Viridiplantae > Streptophyta > Magnoliopsida > Lamiales > Linderniaceae > Craterostigma > Craterostigma plantagineum. The sequence goes on from JAPQWV010001091.1 coordinate 25,913, forward strand.
GTTCAAGGAAGATCTGAGCTTGGTTACCTAACAACATCGTCTGCCCCACCATCGTCTTCTTCGTCGAGACAAGATTACTCATTGCCTTCATATTATAATCCTAATAATCAAGAAAGTGTTAGTTATCCTAATGCGAATCACTACGCAGCACAGTTTATGGGCTACGAAAATTATGCGCCGGCGGGTGGATTTTATTACGGCGGAGGAGTGCTTCCTTCTTCTAATTCATCTTCGGCCATGGCTTCTAATAACGATCAACAACAATATCAGCAGAGTATGATTTTATGAGTTATCAGATGGGATTTTCTGGGGCATCTTCTTCGAGCAGTTCTGTTGATCGCTGGGGCGAATTCGATGGTAGTACGAGAAATAACTAATACGGTGATAATGTTGAGGCTTTGTAAGATCGATCGGTGAAGTTATATTGTGTTCATCATGCATGCGTTTGTTTTTATTTCCCAAGTGTGTGTTTCATTTAAGCTTTTGTGCTTTGATTTCTATGTTTGTTACGTTATTTCATGTATGGGTGAGTTAATGTATTCCTAAGTTTGTAATGCATATTTTAATCTCCGAGTCTTTGAAAGTCATGGTTTTAATTTTGCAATATAATTGTCAATATTTCATGTACTTTATACTTACATTATATTTAATAGCAACCTAACTTTTATGATTAAATTAAATGTACCTACATCCATAGCTACATTCAATATACCTAAGCATCGCCTTCCAGCATGAATGTTTTAGGTTATATCGTATTCTCATCAATGCATGGAATTAAAACTAAGTTGAAGCTTTGGTGGCAGCTAAAGCAATTAATTGCATTTACTATTGTGGCTAAATAGGATTATTTCTAATTTCATTTATGTATGTGAGTGTGTGCGGATGTGTCCAAACGGCTTTATTATGGGGTTTCTATGTTTTATGATGTTAAATAATACGAAACCCCTTACAATAAAATCCAACATATAAATTACCAGATAGATATACACATGTTGCTTTACCACCTTTCCCACCCCTAAATTTTGTGGTGATCGTTCGCCGACTATTTCACTGAAAAATTTACTGTGTTCATAGTATATGTGACAATTAACAACTAAATATGAATGAAATATAGCATATTATTTCCATTAAGATACGGTATAATGGAAACACAACCGGAAAATGGTCGTGAAAACATGTTTCTGTAATAGGAAGCAAAGTATATTATTATCTTTTGTGAATGCTTTTGAGTAAAGCTAATAAAAAAAGAAGGAAAATTGAAAGGATCGAACATCAAATATAATATACAGAAGGAAATGTAAAAAGATGAACACCAAAAAATATAATACATATGAAAAGGGGGAGAGATCGGAGAAAAACACATACTTGTCTGAGAAGCCAAAACTCCCTTTTTTGCAGTTCCAAAGTTTGAAAAAAAAAAGAGAACAGAAGCAAGAAAATCTGAAACCGCCCAAGTCCAAAAGATGTCTCCATCTTTCATCACAGAATTGTGCATGCACGTATTATAAGGTTATTTTATCATCTTTATGTAATAAATAGTAATATCTGGTAAGTTTGAAGATGCTAGAAGTAGAATGAATTTGCGCGTTCTCATTCTTTCTGCCGACGAAAAGGCTTTGATATATCTATCCGATTCCTTGCTTTGTTCATGAAATTGGATTATATATATGAGGTATTGAACACGATGTGAAAATGCGTAGATTTATTGGTCGTTGAACTCGGCCCATCAGTATATTTTGCAAGCAAAAATTAAATAATATATATTCCTTAGTTGAATGAGACTATAAAATTTGACTTGACTTGGTAAAACCACTCACAGATCACGACATAAATATGCACACAGTTACTACACTAATCACTAATCATCGTTTGAACTTTTCCCTTTCTTGACATTCAAAGAAGGGAAAATAGCGTATAATCTACATGTGGTTTCCTAAAATGCACCAAAACCCCTGTGCTTCTAAAATAGCAAGTTTTCTCCTCGTGGTTTTGTAAACGTTGCACGATATCCTCGGGCAGCATATACTGCCCGAGGTTGATATACACGCGCCGTTAATGCGAATATCATAGTTAATGACCCTTATTTTTTGCTAAATGACGAAAATAGCCTCAGTAGTCATCGTCCCCACAAGCCCTTTCAGCAACGGTGCACAATTTTCAGCTTAGTTTTTCTTCTCTTTTCTTTTGTTGGGATTTTTATTGTGCATTCGCCTTAGATACTGTTTTCTCCATTTTCCCTTCGAGCGATTGGGCAAAACATTCCTTTATTTTTTTCCTTTTCGAAGACCCATCTGAGCGTATTGATTCTTGGGTAGAAGAAATCGAAGGAATGATGAAAAAGGTGGATGTTCTTCGACTTTACGCAGTCGTCGATTGATAATCTTTCCTCCTCCGAGCTGGGATGTTTCTTTTCGAAGGTTAAAAGCTAGCTCGTTAAAGAGTTCGTTTCAAATTGCGCCGAGAAAAATGCTCCGCCGGAGAATTTAAAGAGGTCCGGCGAAGAAGCAAGGCTTTTGATTTGGGAGGACCCTGTATCTGATAGGGATTCGTCATGGAGTCGCCGCTCAGCTTCAAGATTTGCAGATTTATTCTTTGACAGCCTTGTCACATAGATTTAATAGATTTAGGCATAGATTCCTAAAATTTAATTACAAAAGATTACGCTGAGCTTTTAGAGTCATGGAGGAAGACAACTCAAAGAGAAAAATGACAGAAAGAAAGGGTATAATGGTAATTCCGCTTTTTGTCTGACCGGTAGACCGATCTTGACTGGGAAGGGGAGCGTGTGCAAAATAAAATAAACCATAATGGTATTTTAGACTATTTTAGAACTGCAGGGGGTTTTGTGCTTATTTTGTAAACCACGAGTAGGTTACGTGCTATTTACCGTTCAAAGAACATAATCGATCCTTGCAAGTCTATTACCTTTACTATAAACAATAATAAAAAAATATATTTCTATATTATACAGCGCTTCTTTACCAGATATATGATATTTTCTTGCGACACGTGCGACAGAAAGCTTTTGGAACTCAGACGTCAACCGTCGTGTACACGCGTGCGCCACATTTTTATAATAAACCCTATAATATATTACACGTGTGGACTTTGATAAAGTTCAAAGATATTTTTACTTTGTTCTCTTATGGTTCATTCATCATCGTACTACTACTGATTGCCTTCTGTCGTAATAGCAGCGTCGTTTAGCTTATTTGTTCGTTACCTAAGTCAAGCTTCTCCACAAAAACTGCAATTCGATTCATACAACTGTAATAATAAAAAGATTGCCATAAGCTCCCACAACACATTCACGATTAATTACACAAAGAACATATGACAAAACGGATAATAGACTCAAGAAAACAAACAAAAATTCAGATGAAAAAAAGGGCAACTAACTAAAAGCTGTATAAATCTACTCTAACTCTCATCTCAACAAATCATCTATCCGTTACAAAAGCTACATCAGATGATATACATCTATGAATTAATTCCTTCAGCACTCAAGAATCATAGTCCCCATCAGTCACATTATTACTATTCTGGGCCACCGCCGCCCTTACAAGTCGCCCTCGTTCGTCGAAAACGTCGAGATTATCGCAAGGCGAAGGAAAAATATTTCCCACCGCCCGTCCCTGTACGAACGAGCACTGAAAGATTCGTTTTTTCTTGTAAGTTATCCCACAATCATATCCCTGAAAGTAATATCCCTAACTGGGATTTTTCTTGGCTGCCATAGGCACGAACTGGGATTCTAACTCCACGCCCTCGAATCACATCGAAGCTTATGTTTTCGACTAGGGGAAGAGCGTTAGGGTTGAAGCCTTCGTCGGGGTGTTCGTCGTAGTCTGTTTTTTATTACGATTCCCACCCTTACGTTTTCTAGAGTTAGGTTTCGGTAGGTTATGTTCCTTACGTAACCCCCCCGCCCTCGGCTTGTCTTGATTCTTACGCCCCTCTTTGAGTTCCATACGATGAGATTTTCTATCGTTATGTTTGAGACTCCGCCCGACATTTCGCTGCCTATTGATACTCCTGCACTAAGGGCGTCGAACAAATCGAATTTTCATATGATCGTTCATTCTTATAGCATCTCAGCTATAGATCGATCCCAAATATGCAGAGCTACAAACTCAACTTGGAGTACTATGAAGTATGAGTTCTCTCACCTTATCATCGATCGAACGATCACATTACGTATGAGAATGTTGGACGAAGGCCGAGCATAGGCAATTCCATACTGATCCCACCCGCTTTTGATGGCAATCCCATCGTCTCCACGCTTATGTAGCAGTCCTCTATCAACATGTTTTCGCACGAATCTGAAGATACAGTCGTATGAAATGAGATACTTTTACATAAGAATTCTATGGAACTGCAAGCTTTCATCACAGTTTACGATTTAAAAAAAAAAAACACTTGCCAGGATCGATGCCATCAGTATTAGGTGCCTCGGCCAAAGGAGCTAATATAGTGACGTTCCTTATGGTAACGTTCTTACAGTCGTAGGGATGAAGTGTCCAAAACGGAGAATCACGAAGGGTAATATTGGAAATACGAATGTCCTTCGACCACATGAGCTGCACGAGCGGGCCCCTCGTGTGGTTCAGAAGTTTGCTGCGATACTTAGTCCACCATGTCTGCCCTTGACCGTCGATCGTACCATTACGGCCTGTTCGAATCGAAAGGGTAATGGAAACTATTAGCAAAGATCGATATTAATAGTAACGTATTCAATCGAACTTAAATCAAGAATTTCTGCTTTCACCTGTTATTACAACATCTCTTAGGTTCTGTCCATGGATCAAGCTACCATATCGAGGCCCCGGCCTTTCTCTTCCATATCCATAGGATGGCAAAGGAGGCATTAATGGCCAAAAATTCTCATTCTGTCAAATCAATGAATAATAGCAGCTCAACCATTTAGAAAGCTTGAAGAAAGTTATAGATGCGATGAAATCACAGTGAGAATTCCATCAATTGAGAAAACAAAACGAGCGAAATAAAGCAAAAATGCAGCAGCTCACATCGATCCCAAGTATAACGGCGTCCGCCTCGAGGAACAGAGTCATATGACTCGTTAGGTTAAACGGCGCCGTCAGCCACCTCCCCGGCTCCACGTTAAGCTGGCCGCCGCCGCGCCTGCGTATTTCCGAAATTACCCTCTCGAATGCCCTGGTATTTACGGTCTTGCCGTCTCCGACCGCTCCGAAGTCGGAGATGCTGAACACGGGCGATCGGAGCCTGGGCACGGGAAGCCTCGGCCGGGGAGACGGGCCCCACCATACTCCGTCCACCGCCGATCTCTGCCATACGATGAGGAGGACGAAGCCAACTGCCCAGATTAGGGCGAGGAGCGTGCGGCGGGATGGTGCCGACGGTGGGTGCAAAGGTCGCATGAGCATCTGATCCACAGCAGATCGGCAGTTTATTGAATGGTTATCTACTTCGGTTGATTCCAAGCTGATTTCTTTCAGTGTTCGCTTCAAAGTGGCGCATCAGATCTTATGAGTATGAATGACCTTAATCTATAATTAAAAAAAAAATTATTTATAAAAGTGTGTGCATATTTGATGCTTAATTCGATCAAAAGATAGACGTAATAATATATGATGTTATGTTACAAAAAGATTCTTCTCTAGATAAACGGTATACATCAAGAATCAAGATACAGTCTATATGATGTGTTAGAAGAATTTAAGTTTCCCATTGGCTACGTTTGCCTTCTCCGAATGACAAGTTGCTCTCCGAAGACCCGTAAAGCCCGAGCACGAGTCGCCCGACCCGAGTGTCACGGCGAAGTAGAGATAAACAATGCACAGAAATGCGAGAAGTGCAAGCGCTGTAAGAAGGAACGGTGCCTTTGGACGAGGGTTGAACAGCTTCCCAGCTCATCGAATCTCGAGTACTGTCTCTTGGACGAAGACTGAGAAAACGCTGTTTGAGGCTGTGATCTTCGGTGGGGCGAAGTTATCGTTACCGAGTTCTCCACAACCATGGGCAGAGAGTTGGTTCTTGAGGCAAAGGTCCCTGAAATAAAATTCAAGATTTCATTAATGCATCTGTTGGGAGGATGGAATTGTGTTACGATATACAAAAAAGGGACGCGTCGATCGACGAGCCTGAACGTTTGGGATATTGACAAGAGCAATAACAGACGAAATTGATGATGACACTCAAACCTCGTCGACAGATAGACAGTTAGTTCAAACGGAAAACAGAGTGATGTTTCTCGCATGGATATCACAATATTGCGAAGACTTTCGAATTCTACGGCAAAAAGGTATCATGAAGATTGGTATTTTCATCCAGCATAAGATAATAATACAATGGCATACGATAAAAGAAAGGATTGAATCGAGCTATACAAAGTTCTGATCATAGGGAAACAGAAAAGATCACAGAAGTCCAAAAAAACACGACTCGCCCAATGATTAATGTCAATCAAGTTAGTGATCAACCAATTCTGTAAACTACGAATGATCAAGAGCAGCACCACACAAGGAAATACTTTACTTACTAACCATAGAATCAAGCAACAGAGCAACAGAGCAACAGATAACTATTACCAAAGATAAACTTACAGTTGATAGGTCCGCACAACGCAGATATTTATAGGAGAAACAGTACAACGCTGGGACAATCCTTCAGAATTTCTTTTCCCTCCGTTCGATTCCTTTCCTATAACAGTCGAATCAGACAAAAGTTACCATCAAACCTTCAGCTGCTAAATACAGAGGTTTTCGGGAAGGAGCATTTCAATTTGGGGAAAGAGACGAAGGATTAGTTTAGGTCTGCAATTGGGAATTGCGTGCGTGCAAAGATCCTATGAGCAATAATGCTAATCTGATTTTTTTTATTTATTTAGTAAAAAACTAAATGAGTAATTATTTACCTCGATTCGACATGGTCAAAGGCTAATGTGATCCTTCTATTTAATTAACTTCAATGTCAATTTTAACTATAATTATTAATTGGGTAATTCTATATACACCCCCTTATTCTATTTAGACCCCCTTATTTATTATCACACAATTAATTACAGCTTTAAAACTATGTTTTTCACTAAACATTAATTACCCCACAAGTATCATACGTCATTTAGAGTCATCCACAATTGATAATAACTTAATTTGTTGTTGCACGGTTATATATAAATATACAATTAAAAAAATTAATCTTTGTTTTTATTTATTCTAGTTATATAATAACAAATTAATATTTAATTATACTTGAATTCACTCTTCTATTTTTTGTACAATTATATATTCACAAATCATTTTTCGTAAGAATAATATTTCATGAAACATTATGAATTATAAATACCAAAAACATAAAGTAACGCTAACTATAATTATATTTTTAGTACCACATGGGGTCTTTGTTTGAGGGAATTTGTGTAGCGTGCAGTGGCGGAGCTAGACCTTGAAACTAGTGGGGTCCAAATATACCTATAAAATTTTATTTTATGGGGTCTAAATCTACTTATAACATTGAATGGGGTCATTTTGTACTAATATTAAATAATTAAGAATTATACTCAATTTTTCTTGCATAATAATAACAGAAAAAATTTAGTGGGGTAAAGGGCCCCACTGTTCTCACGTTGCTCCGCCACTCAGCCTATGCGATTTTCATCGCCATAATGACAGATCACTTAGATGGTGAAAATAGGATGATTTTTCAAGTTTTGAATCACCCCAAAAATACTAAGTGGTTTTAAATCACGGTAATGAGGTGATGTTTTAAATTTTTATTTAGACAAGATTACTCTTTACATTGTGACATTTTTCTTTATATATTATTATTATTATTATTATTTTTAAATTGTATAGCTAAGCTATTGTAATAAATTTTATGTTAACAAATGTGACATGATTTATTGTGTGATAATTATAGTATGAAATTATTTTTATTAATTACTTCTACTAGTAAAACGTGATTAATTAATGATTTTGAATATTAAAACGTGGTATTTATGATTATTTAAACCAACGTAAGAATTTCTTTTAATGTGACATTTTCCAATGTTTTTTACACCCCCAAAGGGGTGTCATGGTAACACCCTTATTAATTTTGTCATTTTTAACGGTTGGCCTCTTAGCCTCATTCGAGCATCATTTAATGGGTTGGGCTCTCAGACTATTTAAGCCCATTATTTAAATCGTAAAATTAAGAGAATCAACGGTCTATTATATAAGGTAACTATAGGGGTATATTAACGGTCGATTTACCAAATTTCAACCCATGAATTACACAACGCATATATATAGATCCATCCATCAAACGACTCCGTTTATGCACAATCTTCGAAGTTCTGAAGGGAGAAGAGCCCTAATTTTACGAATTGGCATACGATTTCAATTTCTGCTCCGTTCATGTCCAATCCGTCTGTGTTGCTAGCGAACACAGTCCCTTCAGAAGAACCCTAAGTTTATGAATCGACGTGCGATTTCAATTTCTACTCCGCGTCGGTGCTGCTAGCGAACACTGTCCCTTCCGAAGAACCGTAATTTTACGGATTGATATGCGCATTCAATTTCCGCTCCGTTCCTGTCGAATCCGTCGGTGTTGATAGCGATCGCAGTCCTTCAGAAAGTAGCGTCAAAGACGAACCCTTGGTATGTGCTTTAGAAGCCTATGTTCGTTCTCATCTGATGTTTCGCATGTGTTGAATCGATGTTCGTTCTTATCTGGTGATTGGCAATGGGATTGCGAATCGTATGTTCCTCTTGTCTTATGGGTCCCACGACTGTGAGTGAATGTGTTGATTGATCGATCTGCGGAAAATAATGATAGGTTCAGTGAGATTGATTGCACAAATTTATCTGATGTTTTGTTGTTGCCTGCCTTTATTGATTCAGTTCGTCGTACGTGGTCAAAATTGAATCGTAAAACTCTTGAAAGACTAATATCTCTCGGAATCTGAAATGCGCAAGCATTTTGGGTAGCGATTACATAGTTGATTCGAATTCGACCTTTTGTGAATCAACATGTCCAGCCAGTAAGTGCCCCTTCTCGATTTTATACTATTAATCTTGGGATGGTTTGATTATTTACTTGATGAGATTCAAACCATCCTAAGGTTAGTATGTATGATGTGTTTTAATTTGTCCCGTATAATGAGCTCGAAAGCTTTGCGACCCTTTATTGGTGAAATCTGAAGCATCTAACTCTTGAAAGACGGATATCTCTCGGAATCTTAAATGCGAAAAGCATTTACACGTCAAATGTGGGTAGCGATTACATATAGTTGATTCGAATTCGACCTTTTGTGAATCAACATGTCCAGCCAGTAAAAAATGTCCCTTCTCGATTTTATACTATTAATCTTGGGATGGTTTGATTATCTACTTGAGATTCAAATCATCCTAAGGTTAGTATGTAGGATGCGCTTTAATTTGTCCCGTATAAATTAGCTCGAAAGCTTTTGCGTCCCAATATTTGGTGAAATCTGAAGCATCTAACTCTTGAAAGACGGATATCTCTCGTAATCTTAAATGCTTAAAGCATTTACACGTCTAATGTGGGTAGCGATTACATATAGTTGATTCGAATTCGACCTTTTGTGAATCAACATGTCCAGCCAGTAAAAAATGTCCCTTCTCGATTTTATACTATTAATCTTGGGATAGATTGATTATTTACTTGATGCGATTCAAATCATCCTAAGGTTAGTATGTATGATGCGTTTTAATTTGTCCCTTATCACGAGCTCGAAAGCTTTTGCGTCCCAATATTTGGTGAAATCTGAAGCATCTACCTCTTGAAAGACGGACGGAATCTGAAATGCGAAAATTTACATGTCAGAGGTGGGTGGGTACCGATTATATAATTGATTCAAAATTTGGCCTTTTGTGATTCAACTATGATAAAAGTATGTCCAATGAAAAAAGGTCCTTCGATTTTATACTACTAGTCTTGGGATGTTTCTCTAATTTACTTGATGGGATTCAAATCATCCTAAGATTAGTATGTATGATATGTCCCCTTATCATGTTCTAAAGCTTTTATGTGCCAATGGTGTACTACAGTTGATTGTCCCGACCCTTTTTAAATCAACTGCGATGGCAATATTTGATTCAGTCATCTTACGTGGTGAAAAATTGAGTCATATAACCCTTGAAATGAAAGACGGAGCATCTGCATGTCAAAAGTGGGTACCGTTTATATTGTTGATTCAAAATTCGGCTTTTGTGAATCAACTATTGAAAGACGAATGGTGATGAGCACTTTTTGAAAGACGGACATACTATGATAAAAGCATGTCGAATAAAAAATGTCCCTTCTCGGTTTTATGTCCCAATGGTGAGCAAATATATTACAGTTTATTCAAGTCCGACCTTTTTAAATCAACTGCGATGGCGATATTTCGATTCAAAAGTAATGTCAAGATGAGAATGAGTTTATATGTATTTCATAAAAATTGTCCAGAAGGATAGATCTTCTTGTAAGTGGTTTCTCAAATGGTAGTTGAAAAGTTGTCTCGAATGGCAAATTATATCGAATATATATAGTTGATTCAAAATTCGACCTTTTGTGACTCAAGTGATAAAGACCATGTCCAACAAATAAAAGTCCTTTCTCGACTCTCGAGTTTTACATGGGATGGTTCGATTATGTATATTTGACAAGTTAAAATCATCTCAAGATATATTCAATTGCTAGCACGATTTTACGAATAAATGCGGTGAATGGAATATCTCGCTTCAAACAAGCGATTAGGTTCTGAGTCCAACACCGTCATCTCCCTTTCGACCTTTAGCCTCATTAGAAGCATCTCGATGTTCTGAGTCGAAATTGGATCCAATGCACTCGTGGGCTCGTCCAGGAACTAAACCTACTATAAAATAGCCAAGAAAAAATGTCGAAAATCTACGACAAACCGCGGTTAGCCAAGGTTCATGCTGTAAATGGCTGCTGTCCAAGCTTTACCTCAGGCTCGTTAGCAAAGGTTCTTGCTAGGGCGACCCTTTGAGATTGGCCCACCGGTAATTCTCTGCTAGGCTTGTCGAAGAAAGATGGGTCGAGGTCGGCCGTCGCCGAGCTTCTTTCCGGCCAACCGCGGCCATATCTCACATTATCTGCAACGCTCCCTGCGATTATATTATCCAAGAAACTGAGGATAAAGATTTATCAAAGGAGGGAGTTTTTAGGCATCTCAGAAAAACCTTCGAAGAGGGTTGGAAGCTGAAAGAGCATTCCGACCCTTCGACGGAGGCTGAGTACGTCGATTTCGCGGATGTCTACGCCATCTTAGACGACGGCTTTTGGGTTGGGCTCCGTAGGCGGTTGAGGGCTTTCAAGAACGCTGACTTTCCGCCGCCGCTGGGGCCCACGACGCCGACGATGGCTGCCATGGGTATGTCGAGGTTGACTTTGTTGTGAATTTGGACATGGTTTGTTATCTGACACTTTTGTGAGGTCTCTTCTTACCTTTTCGTCCCGCGAGAGAGAAGGGGTTCTACAGCACTTGGTAAATCAATCGCAGACAACGTTTTTAATCAGATCTGTTTGTTTCAAAGACTCGATTTTTGGTCGACTGAACGAATTCTACGGAATCGCAGAAAGACACGAAATGGATATAAAAAACGTCACCTTTGATGGCAGCAACTAATCTCAGAAAAATCAATCTTTTTGCTGTTGCAAGCTTATTTATGACCTCAATAAGCGCAGAATTAGTACTAAAGACGAGCACTTTATCTTGAGTTAGGCTCACATACAAGAATAGGACGAGGCCCGACGGACTTCATCAGACAAGCAAGAGAGATATATAGGTATGTACTTGTTGCCGGGTATTCGTACGGATCGAGAATCAAGAACTAATAAAAGTACACCTTACATGTCATTGATTATTGATCTGACTATGGATTGTAAGGAAAAGACAGACAAGAATACCTTATTTCTGGGTCCTACGATGAGTTTAATTATTAAGTGTTTGGTCAACTTATATGGAGTCCTGATTATTATCATATCACCATGAATCGAACCATACTCAGAGAAAGATAATAAATACATACATTCCCGTAAGTAGATGGACATTATAGGTCCAAAGCCATGGATACAAATTATATGGTAGTACAATACTTACAAAGTGGCATGCTTTCTTTTCATTCATTTTCCTTTGTAGCCATGGATCGAACCGTGATCCGTGCATGGTTCGAGCCAGGGCATTTCCTCTAGAACGTTCTTTGCTCTTATTGAGCTTAGCTTGGGCTGTCTCGGTGGTGGTCCTCTGCAGCATTTCCCACATGATTTGGACATCCTCGTACTCACAAGTTTCTATGTCGTTGTGAAGTTTCAAATTCCCGACGCCTTTAAGAATCGAAACTGCAAAAGGACTGAAAGGTCGAATCTTTCCAAAAAAAATGTACATTTTCCACACACGCACACACACACACACACAATGTCCAGAAACCGAGATAGAATTGCATCTATAAGAAAAGAAAAAACCAAAGATATGACAAACCGTTCTTTCGAGCTTTTTTAACCAGTGCAGAAACGCCGATCCAAATTCTCTTAAGAGGCAAAGCCATTTTCCGCCATAGTTCCATGACCTTTATCTTCTTGATTGGCACTAAACACTCTGAACCCTACAAGAAATCATCTTTGAAGCCAAGGACTGTATTCTTTCTCTGTTTGGGGCTACTTTTGAAGTTGAAATTGTCGCTTTTTCAAACCATTAAAAGACACTCGGAGGCACCCAAAGGCAAGCTCCTCCGTTATTACACGTGACAGCTTCTACTTCTATCAGTGGTAATTTCAAAAAGAAAAAGAATAAAAATCACAATAATGACCCACTAATTACAATAATTACGTTACGACCACAATGATAATAATAAAGACACTGAAAGTGTCCCTTGTATACTCTTGCGAAGTTGCAGAGAAAATTTTCTGAACAAAGCCGTTGATGGTTAACTATTCCAAGATAGGCCCCATCCCATATACAAGCCGTACGTTGTGAACTGAGAACGGATAAAATTGTGATGAACATGGAACATAGTATAGTCAAGTTGATTTTGAGGATGGTTTCCTGAATATGCTGCTTTTCTCCTGTCCTTTCGTTCCCTTTTCTTCAAAGCAGTCATCCGAGCTTTTAAAATTGTAGCGTAGCTCGATTGGAAGCGTAGATGATCTTTCAAACCGACCTGTCATTGGAATCAAACATTGATTAGTTGATCAATGGAGAAATTTTATAGATATTCTAAGGATGGAAATCAATGATGCAACAGCTGAGTTGCTTACTCTATATATAACATCAATACTAATGGCTACAAATGCCAGAGTATCAAGAACATCCCAAAGACTAAAAGCCAATATCTGACGAGTATGAGTTGAAAAAATTGTTGATTATATAAGTAGGTTGGACATGTGATTGTGAATGTCTTTGTAATGGAAAAAGAATGACTGGAATTGGACATTTACCAAATATAGAAGCGAACGTAAGGACAGCTTATCGAATGTGTTTTTATCTTCCTATGCTGCGTTTAGTTTACTCAATTGAAAAAGGATAAAATAGCCCGTGTCATAATAATGTTGTACAGGAATTTTATATTTTGTTTTGTTTCAAATATAATAAAAATTTTATCTCATGTATTATTTGGAAATTTACGAAAATAACCTTATTTTATCAATTCATAGTTTAAAAAATAACTTTTTCTATGAACATAAAAAAATATAAGATATGCATGTTTATTTTAATCACAATAAAATAAGGAATAAATTAGTGTGTTTTATTTAATTTTATCATGTAAATCAAATGAAATACCAGTGATTTTAAAATTTGGAGCAATGGGGGTATTTTGGTCATTTTAACTATTTATCTTCATCGGATAATTATCTCGGCCCAAACCCTTGTATTATCTATCTTCCATTCGTTGGATTACAGTACCGGGCCTGGTAATTGTAGCGAGCTTATCAGAAATGCTATGTTGAAAACAAACAATATTATACTGGATAAATTAATCTTTATCTTGGCTTATCTTGCCAAGTAAACGGGGCCCTAGGATATCAGTTTATTGATATCTGGCAAACTACAGTCGAGTTACGTCTAGACTAATAGCACTAAGTCGACCTTAAGGAGCATATTTCTCATGCTAGAGATCAAGCCAACAAGAAACCGAAGAGACGAAAAAAAGATGTATGCACCAATGTGGAAATGGCTTCCTTGCCATCGGTTGCTCTGACGAGGCACTTGTACTCGATGGTTTCCCCAGACGTCTTCATCTTATTCTTTTCACCTCACCGACTTGTTGGAAGCTACATAGGCAAGAGGCATAACATCGAATGAATTCAAACCAACTCAACTTTTGCCACTTCAGTAAGAGACAGATATCAAGAGATGAAAAAAGAAGAGGAACCAAGAACTTCTGATATGCAAAACTCACAGTGTTTCAGAGAGACCAAAATAGAGCCCTTTTCCGTGGTTCGCTCGAACATATCGGTAAGCTCGTTTAGGAATGGATCTAGCTGCAAACGCACCTATGTAATCAAAAGAATCAGCAATGAAAAAGCCAAACAACAATCCGAAAACTCTTCTAGAATTAATCAAATCTTAATTCAAGCACGGCGCTCAGCTGCCCAGGTTCGCCGATTTGAAAGTGTCGGAGTTAGCGATCCAGCACCTCGCCGGAGTCGCCAGAAATCGCCGGATCGAAGCAGCGCTGAAGAACTGATGTATGAAGCTGTTAAGAATCGCGACTTACAGGCACCGTTGGATTGTTTGCCGCGCAATCGGAGGGACAGAATTCAAAGCTGAAGATTAAATGAGAAACGCTAGATGGTGCTCTAAAGAATCAAGGCTCAGATCAATTTGGATGAGATGGTGTGGATAGTGATTTTCAGCCGATAGATCGAGATCGGACGACGCAGGATGAAAGTTGCAATTTCACTTATAAAAGTAGGGGTGTTCATTCGGTAATAACCGAACCGAACCGAACTTTCGGTTTCGGTTCAAGATTTTTTATAAACCGAAAACCGAACCGAAACAATTCGGTTCGGTTTTCGGTTTTTACCGAATTTTTTCGGTTCGGTTCGGTTAACCGACCAAAACCGAATTTTTAATAAAAAATAAAAAAACAATAATACTAATATGATTTTAATTATATATTTTTATTATCATATTTTTATTTGTCTAAAATTTTTCATTTACCCCATATTTTCCATATTTTAGTAATATTATTAATTTTATTTATATTTATCATATATATATATTTGAATAAATTTATGATTATCTAATATTTTCCATATTTATTAAATATGGTGGGTATATTATTAATTTATTAAATACGACATATAAAAATATATCATTTATATTTTACATATAATATATATTGTATAAAATTAAAAAAAAGAATTCGGTATTCGGTTCGGTTCGGTTTACGAGGTAGAAAACCGAAACGAACCGAATTTTTTCGGTTATCAAATACAAACCGAAACCGAACCGAAACTCTTCGGTTCGGTATTCGGTACGAACCAAAACTTCGGTTTCGGTTCGGTTCGGTCGGTTAACCGACATTTGAACACCCCTATATAAAAGTTTTATGCAACTCTCATGTATTCACGAGATAACGCATAGGCGACGTGGCATGTCGTGAGGCGTTGGATCAGAATGAACGAGCGGCTGCGATTATCACAGCACATGCTTTAAGAGTGATTTTCAGTAGTATAAATATCAGACCATCTAGTTTGAACATCTTTGAGAGCTCATAGCGTTTCGTAGAGTGAGAATCACGGGTTGGTGTAAACATAAGAGTTGTAGAGGGCACGACATACTGTAACTCTTGTGTTGTGATCTAGGCTCGGTTGATCCGTGGAGTAGGCCCAAAGTCGGGGCCGAACCACGTAAATCTTGTTTACAAAAGTGTGTGTGGGTTGCGTTTTAAAGCTTCGATTGAGCTGTTCTGTGCTCAATTCGATTCTTAATTCAAGCATACACTAAAAATACATTGAATCCTCGTTCAAGAGGTGTCCATTTCCTAACAGAAAGTACAGCATCAACCAATTTCATCAGCGAAAAATGGACCATCCGATACAATTTTCATCGACATACAGCTCAATGCTATGTAACAAAGCACGCGACTAAAATTGTAAGCAACAACCCAGCCAACCGTATATTCAACCGTTAAAGCATCTATATATACGAAAGATTTAAATATACCAATTCAGCGAAAAAGTAATGAATAAAAATGGTTAAGATTCTTCTTCCACGAGCTTCAAATTTTACCATGTCCGCGTTGATCGATCTGGGAACAAAAATTTCGAGTTGATTGAGCTTTGAGGTTTCCTATGCCTTTTGACAAACCAAGATTAATGCAGTGTTCTTTATAGGTGGGCCGTTCACAGATGATTGGGCTGAGCTAAATGGTCTTACTCCGTTTTATTCGCATATTAATCAATTTATTTTTTTTTAAAATTCCAAAATCCAAACAAGATATTGCTTCGTCCCAGCGGCCACACCTTCGTTAACACCATGGCAACAGGGACGCTGACGTCATCACTGCTTCATCGAGCTGTAAGAACTACAATAACTCAACCACTTGTATGCATCCATCTCCTTCTTAATCAGGGAAGGAATAAATCCCTTATTGAAAAATGTTATGTTCATGCTAATTTCTTAACCCTTCAATGGCGTCAGCTACATGAGCTGAGATAAACTGCATTGCCTGTTTCACGAATAAGATAGAAAGTGACGGTGAAGGTCTCTTTTTGAGTATTTAATAATGGGTTCATCCTTTAGTGTTCTTACTTTGATTGAATGCGATAATAACCCAAGTCAAGAAAGGCCTTTCCTTTCGTATTCTTTGTCTAGGAGCTAAAAAAATTGGGGGTCTTATAGCAGTGAATTGCTGTTTTCCATCTTATCGAAGATATGCTTCTTGAGTTGCTTTTGGTATTATTCATATGATCTTTATGGCAATGTGGGAATATGAAGTTTTTGGTTCATTTTCTTCTTCTGAGAAGAGAAACAGCAGCATTTTGGCGCTGTTAGTCGGGCAAACGATGCAAAAGGCTACAATGGAGTCTTCTGTGTTAATTGTTTCCTTAAGAGAAATGATGCATACACAAGGTACTTTTTCTTTTTTTCTTTTCGATTCTAAACGTTTTCTCCATCAATTTCTTCTGAGCTCAGTAACGTGCTGCAGCTACAATTCAGGCAAGAGAGTTTTTCTCAAGCCAATATCCGCTGTCGGTTCAGGTAATAATAACAACGAAATAATTGAAATAAGAAGATTTTCATTCTCTTCTTTCATTCAAGAACAAATTAGTCATAAAAAGTTGCAGGCTTAGAGGCGACTATAAGTGATCCAAAGGACAATGTAGTAACCATTAAGGACGTCGATATAGTTGTAGAGTCCAAAGACGATTCCAAGATGCAAGTGAGAATCCTATTTCCCTCTCGCCATCGTTCAGTTTTTCGAATTCCTCAGAGTTTTGTGTTGTGTATGTAAGACATTAAGTTGATATCAAGAAAGAATAGTTTAAACATGTAATCTTTTTATTTCTGAATCAGGTAAGAGTAGATGTATCGGGGAAAGAAACGAACATAGTCTTTGAGAAAATTCTGAGAAATTTAGCCCGCTCGGCACCGCCAGTCCCTGGTTTTCGCAGGGAAAAAGGAGGTAACTTTCTTATATTATTCTCATTAGTAATCTTAATATACTTAGACCATTTCCTTTCCATGGTTACATTAAATTTCTATCTCACCAATGATTTTCGTGTGCCTTGCCTAATCTTGAAGGGAAGACATCTAAGGTAATAAGAGAGCTCCTCCTCTATTTCCAACTGATGTTAGTTAGGACTTCAAATAGAAAACCTCGATGTTTAACTAAGACTTGTCTGATAATTTTGTGTTGCCCTTAGGTGCCTCGGGACTTCATGCTGCAGATCCTCGGCGAAGATCGAGTGACCAACTTTGTGATTCAAGAAATCGTAAGCTCAACGTTGGGCGATTATGTGAAGAAGGCAAGTCTTTTTCGTCGCATGAGAATTTCGTTCTTTTTTCTTCTTTCTTTCGTTCGTTCGATATGCATGATGATAATCAATGATATCCAGGAAAATCTAACTGTTAAGGACAATAAAATCAGCACGACTCAAACCTCCGATGAACTCAAGTCTTCGTTCGTCCGGGAAATAATTTCGGATTCAATGCAATGCTCCAGCTCGAGAATTCGACCGAGTCGAGCGAGGCGGGCAGCGAAGAACACGAGGAAATACGGGCCCAATAAGAAGGCCCATATATATTTATGTTGGCCCAATTGTTGGGAAGAAATATCTAAATTTTCTGTTATTAGTTAATTACATAATGGACAAGTGAACTGACTTGTGAATGTTATTATTGTTTTTGTTTAATTTTGTTTCTAACCGACCACATGCAAGAGCTATATTTTCAAAATAATTTATGTTTGAGTACGTACGTAGCTTAGTCATCAATGCAATGGGTTGACGTTAACGAAATGTCTACTTCTACGTAGTTTTTTTATATGCGAGAATTTTTATTACTAAATACATAGATTAATCATGTCTTTGTCATCACATAGTCCCATGTTTTTTGCCATGATTTACGCTGGAATGGCGATGGACTTTTTTGCGTATCGAAAGTTGCTTTCTCACATCATCAGCGTTGATCTCTATCTATAAATAGGTATGGTATTGGACAAAATATAAATTTTATTTTACAAAAACAAATACATTAGTTAGAGAAATTCAGACAAACGAACAAAAAACAAAGGGCTAATTGCGGGCCCAAAGCTCAACTACTTCCATATCAGATGGACTTTTGCACACGGCCGTTAGTACCTAATCGGGCCGCAAAGAATCCCCTATATCACCGTGCCACGTGGACTAGTTAAGACAGTGATTTTAGGTTATTACTACAATAGTACAATTCAAATCTACATATTACTCTACCATAAATACGAGGATTAACACTAATCAAACAAAAAACTACATATTTTTATTATATTTAATACTAGTTTTTATCCACATCACAGAAGCTAAGAAAGCAAAGCAGTCGTCTTTTTCACAGATAGTCAAAAGGTAAAAGAGTGACAGCGAAAAGAGTTTCATAAAAAAAAAAACCCCTCTTTTTTCCAACCTCATTGCTGTATATTAGCTGTCAATACATATATGACATATATCTCAGTTCAGCTCAGCATTTCCTTGTTTTGCCTCCTAAATATAACTCGATTGTGATAAAAATCTACGTTCTCTTCCTCTCCTTCTGCCATCAGTTTGTACGTACGCAGCTCTGAAGCTCGTTTTCTGGGTAGCCAGTAACGTAAAGACACGGAATTTTGATACGGTTTGTCTTTATATGTGTGTGTTTCTACGTGTGAGTAAAGGGCATGCATATACGGTAGAGAAAGTCAAAGATTGAACCTCGTCTTCTTCCTCCTTCTCTGACATGTTCACCCATAAAATCAGAACCCTCTACACCGTAAATCAATTAAAAAGGGAGATGGTCGTTTTTTTCTTTAGTTGGGGATTGTGAAATCTACGGTTAAAGTTGAGATTTTTACAGCGTTTTTTTGTTGGGTTTTGAGGATCAGAAGCGTAGTTAGGATTTCACTGTGGATGATTTTCGACTGAAGGTTCCGTGTTGACGGTGAGTGTGTTTTTCAGTTTTCATATTTTGCCTTTTTGTTTTTTATTATTAGCTTTTCTTTTCTTTTTTACAGATTGTTTTTGTTGGTGAAATACTGAGACTCTGCTGCTATAAAAAGTTTTAGCAATGCTTTCTCCTGACAGGGATGTTTAGTTCCCTTTCTAAGCAGTTATTATTGCTGGATATGAGGATTTTCCAATTCTGCTAAGTAAGATAATCATTGCTTGCATTGCATGGCTATGCTTTCATGTACTTAACTCATAGATTACGCCATTACATGTGGTCTTATTTAGTATTAGAATTTTTTTGTAAGGAATTTATTAGATTCTTGCTGCAATTGTGTTCTTCAGCTCCTCCTTATCTTATTTATATGATTTTGGTTGAAGTTTCATGCTGTTACCCAACCAAGAGTATCAATTTCTGGTAAGAGGTTTTAATATTGATTTCTGCAAAGAATGTGTTGTTTAATTCTTATCTTGATGCAGATGCCTTAAACTAAGAAATATGGATTAGGACAACATATATGTCAGAATATAATATGCCTTCTATTGTCTGTTCAAGGACACAGATGACGGCTAATAACACACTAATTTTCTTCCTAATTCTTGTCTGTTTATGAGCCTATATGATTATTGTTTTATTGTTATCTTGTGTGCTTTGGTCTGGGGCTGATGTACAAGTCCTAATGAAGGATTCATTGTCCCCAGTTAAATATATATGTATATATGTTGCCCTTTCAAATATTGATTGTGTCATCCCTAGCTAGCTAACCACCATGCTTATGCATTCCTTTATTAAAAGTATTCAACCTCTGATATTCCTGGCAATTTTGAGTATTTTAATCCTTTTTGGTTGGCATTTATCTTTACTTGGGATGGTGCAATCCTAAATCCTACTAAGGTTGTCAGTTTCTTCTTGTGATATGCTCGTGTATTTCTTTTGCTTCAGCGTAAGCATACAGAGGACAGAAAAAAAGATTGAAATTTGAAGATGATGCAACAGAAGAGAAGCTCATTGCCTCTCGGGCAAAGCGATTACATGGATTTGATCGCTAAAAGAACGAAGAATAACGATACGCCCCTCTCTTCCAAGGTTTTGTTATTACACTTTTATCAAGAGCTTTTTCGATGTATTAGAATCTGCTTCTTCTTTAACGCCTAACGGTCTGAATGCATCGAATAGGAGAAGAAAGAGAAGTTTGGAGATGGAATCACTGCTCTTCAACAGCTCGTTTCTCCTTACGGAAAGGTACAAATATTAATTATTACAACATCATAGAACAGATGACTAAAAAGATGGCAGATATTCGAAGACGATTCAGTAGCTAAAGGCCTCTTACGATATCCTTTTTACAGACAGATACAGCTTCGGTCCTTTTGGGGGCAATTGAGTACATAAGCTTCCTTCACGAACAGGTTAAGGTATGTATGTACGCCTCGACTATGCATACGATCATTACCGAAATATACGATAATCGTATAAGCTAAAGTTACGGTTTTGCCCTTCATCAGGTTCTGAGTGCACCTTACCTTTACAGTACAGCATCCATAAAACCGCAGGTATGTTTATAAGTAACCACCCATTTATGAAAGCTGCAATAAAATACTCACTTTTTCGGGGTTTTTTTTTTTTTTAAATTTTTTTTTAAGGACGACGGGCAGCCCAGCCTTGAAGCCAAAGGCTTGTGCCTCGTCCCAATTTCGTTGACCGAAGGAGTTGCGGGCTGCAACGGGGCAGATATATGGGCGCCGATGAAGACTAGCCCGACGGGCTCGAAAAGGTCGGTTTTCGACGAAGGTAGTTCCGTGACAACGTATAGTTAAGATTAAAAATTCCGGCTTTTTGAACATTTCCCGGGCTTTTATTACATGAAGAAAATCATGTGTATGTATTGTACGCCATGATGTTAAAGATGATGATATGAATGTAACGAGATTTAGTTTACAACTGAGGAGCTGTTTTGTTGTAAAAACTGATGAAATGATGCAGCAGAATAAGGAAGATTATATATATATATATATATATATATAGAGAGAGAGAGAAAGAGAGAGAGTAATTGCGTGAGCACCAACCACATCAACGCGCCAAATCAGCATACAATGGAATCTTTTATTGATCTATAACCTACACATGTGATTAGTGAACTCGTCGGGGGTTGGGATTAGTGAACTCGTCGGGGGTTGATTTGGCATGTTGACGTGATACAAAAAATGCTTCACAACAGGTGTTCACGGATGGTGCTCACGTTATCATAACAACTGATTATATATATATATATATATATATATATCTACGCACTTGCTATATGGGCCGGGTTTTTTCGGGCCGGGTTACGTTGGAAGACTATGAGTTAATAATTTATTCAGACATAATGGGCTTTCCCCTAATGAAAATTACTGGGTAATATCATTTGTAATATGGCGGCAAATACAATTGAATTGAATCAGATGACAATCATATATGTAATGAAAATTTTAGGTGGAAGAATCATACTAAACAACAGTCAAGAAACATTGTAATATAGCCTACATAACATTATTATCCTCACGCTAAGAATCAAGAATTTAAAGCAAAATAATAGGGATGGGCCGGATTATATATAATTTCCCATTGAAGCAAAAGTTGGTTGAATTATAAGGTGACCAAACACCTAAACCTAATTGAGCACCAAAGTAGCCATTTCTTGCCTAAGGCTTCTTATATTGTGTTGAAGTTTAGAAAATTCCAATTTCGTCTGCTAAAACTTAGAGATTTTGAGGTCGGAGTATTACGTATTATAAAAAAATGCTTTACCAAGAAGCAAACTTTATTACCGTCTTTCCACTTGGGGTTATTACTAAAAATCCTATTTTTTTTTTTTTGTTTTTCCAGAGCCTACATAGATTGCTCATAAAAGCAATGTGGGGACATCGCATTTTTCTTGGCTTGGTAACAAAGGTTAATGACATTATTTATTTCTACGATTAATTTTGTGGCATTATTTATTAATGAACCACAGTCGTTTTCCAAGTTCATATAGTTAGAGAAATTAGAATAACGAAAAAGCATTTTTAAAACATTTCATATAAATTCTAGAAATCTTTTGAATTTTAAGATATGTAGTCAATATTGACGATAAAGATACCGCAAAATAGTCAATACTCTATTATTAGATGTGCTTATTTTATACTCCCTCCGTCCCAAATTATTTTATACATTTTACTAAATCGGGCGTCCCACATCTTTTTCCTTATTTAGCAAAAAAACTATCACAAACAATCAGTATAATAATATTAAATCTTCTTAAAAGACCTGTCAAAAGATATACTTTTTTACCTTTTAATTGTACTATATTATTAAAGTATTCAGTTCCTTAATTCCATGCCAACTCCCAAATGTCCAAAACGGTTTGGGACAGAGGAATTATAATGTATATATAGACTTGGACAATGAGTCAACGGTCTTATTTTGTTAACCATCTAGATTCGGGCAAGAACTCACTAATCCCCTTTTAGTTAGTCGCCATAGAAAACACATAGATACGCACCTACGATTAGCCAAATATAACCGTAGTAGTAGTTTGTGTACTGCAATATTCTTTCTAAAAGTCAGTTTCTTATCTATTATATAATAATTTATATTGTTAGTAGTACACATCATCGAAAGTTTGCCCTTTTCATTTTTATACCCATCAATTTATTAACGAAGAAATTTATAGCGCAAAAAATACTTGATATTTATAGGGGTTTCCATTAATCCCATTTAGGAAAAAATAGGTATTAAATCTCACAAATTTCAACAGTTCAACAACGATGAAACGAACATAAAGGCAGGTTTGTCATTTGTCTTAATGACATGACAACGTCAGATCTTGGAGTGTCAAACAGTTCGGCGATTAATAACCTTCACTAATTTTCAAGACTTCGTTGCACTTACTTACACCACGCACTCGACCCAATATATATCTTGTTAATTTACTATT
Source organism: Craterostigma plantagineum (assembly GCA_027422505.1). NCBI lineage: Eukaryota > Viridiplantae > Streptophyta > Magnoliopsida > Lamiales > Linderniaceae > Craterostigma > Craterostigma plantagineum. The sequence continues at coordinate 49,480 of JAPQWV010001091.1, forward strand.
TTAGAACTTCAACTAAAACCTAAGAAAATTAGTTACTAGTTATAAATATGAGACCATATGGCATGCGAACCTCACACTCACATCGCATTTTTCCACTCTATAAGGACACGCGAAGTAATCACTTTCATCTTTCTCCTCTCACTCACGTAATATAGCGTCGAGAACCAAACACAGACCAAACAATAGAAACCCTACTTTTCATCAGACATGGCTGTAATAATCCCATCAGTAACCCTACGAGGATGCGATAAGCCAATGCCCGTAATAGGCTTAGGAACTTGCCCTTACCCTCCCCCCGGCGACCCACAAGCCATAAAAGCTGCAGTAATCGATGCCATAAAAGTGGGCTATCGACACTTCGACACAGCCTTTGCTTACGGCTCTGAGAAGCCCTTGGGCGAGGCCATAGCAGAAGCTCTGAAGCTAGGGCTCGTCGAAAATAGGGACGAACTGTTCATCACCACTAAGCTATGGTGCAGCTTCGCCGACCCTTCCCAGGTCGTCTCTGCTTGTAAGATGAGCCTTCAGTAAGTTATTACTCTCTCTCTCTCTCTCTCTCTCTCTCTCTCTCTCTCTCTCTCTCTCTCTCTCTCTCTCCTTGCTGTGTTTAAAAGTTGTGTCTTTTATAATTATATATCAGGAATCTTCAGCTGGAGTATGTTGACATGTATCTGATACATTGGCCGCTGAGGTTCACCGAGATGGTATGGAAGCCGCCGGCGCCGGCCGAGGTTGTGAAGCCCTTGGACGTACAAGGCGTTTGGACAGCCATGGAGGAATGTAAGAGCTTGGGGCTCACAAATGGCATCGGCGTCAGTAATTTCCCTCGCAGGCTCATCGAAGAACTCCTCTCAACTGCCAAGATTCCTCCATCTCTCAACCAAGTGAGCCCAAAAACACACACACACACACACATACATTTTTACATTCGAACTATACAAAGTACGACGATGATTTTGTCCGATGATGCAAAAGGTGGAGGTGAACCCAATGTGGCAGCAGAAGGGTTTGATAGAGTTCTGCGGCGAAAAGGGCATCCACGTCAGCGGCTACTCTCCTCTCGGCGCCAACAACACAAAGTGGGGGGACAACAGAGTCTTGGACAGCGATGTCTTAATCTCCATCGCCGAGGACAAGAAGAAAACTGCTGCCCAGGTGGCGCTGAGGTGGGCTTACCAGCAAGGAGTGAGCGTCATAGCCAAGAGCTTCAACAAGGCGAGGATGGCCGAGAATCTGCAGATATTCGACGGTGGGTGGAGTTTGAGCGGCGAAGATTTGGATAAAATTGGCCGACTTCCTCAGCGCAAGGGCGTGCGCCTGGCGCCGATGGCCGGAGATCATGAGCTTATCGTGAAGATGGACGCAGAGCTCTAAGGATATATCCAGAAAGTGATGGTTGCGTAGTGTTATAAACTTATAATCAATGTGTGAACGATATGCAAAATACAGATTTTTCTTACAAGTTGGCCTTTTTCTTTCCTATTGGTCTGCGTCGCATGAAATGAATCAATAGAATGAAAACGAAATTACGTGCGTGGCTTTTTAATTAAAATAGGGTTATTTAAACCTGAAATAGGGTTATTTTGGTCGAAATTAATAAATCGAGCGAAACGCATTCATTAGACGCGACGATGACGTGGCAAAGCGAGAAACCAGCTGGGCCCGCCCGCGGCTCGAGTGGGACCCGCATCGCGTGTAATGGGCGCGACGTCGCGTCTAGCGTTGACGCAGCCCACTAAACCCACCACTAACCCACTAAAATTCACTGATGGACGGCCCACTATCGTAGTGGGTTATCGTCGCGTCTATTAAGCGCGACGACGCGTTTAATACGCGCGGCGAAATTCCCTATTTAAGCCGCTCGATTTTCGATTATTAATGATTAAAATTTCATGCATATCCAATATGGTGTCTAGAAAAATTCAAATAGTTTTTTATTATGGCGGTGAAATCATACACCAATCAAACACCATACAGTATAGTCTTCAACCCATCGGTTATCGACGAATTCGTCGCGAAACCAATTTCGAGCAATTTCTTAGTATGCTGTACGACATCACTTCCGTCGACAACAATGCTTTCTTTTTAATTGTCCGTGTGAAGAACGAATACTATCAACACTCACGACTGTATCATAATCTCCTACTAATGTCTAGTGATGCAGACCTCGCATACTTCTTGGATCCCGACAACGAGCTCGATTACATCGAGGTCTTTGTCGAGGCAACCGAGATCGTTCAGTTCGATCGCAGCGTAGATCCTCCCGACGAGTACACGAATCCCGCGCCGATGGATTCGTTTCCTGACATTACTTCAGTTACTGAAGGATTGACGAATATTTCGTTTACCCCTCATGAAGATATACCTTCGAGTAGCCGTTGCATTCCTATTAGTTCGACGGTGGCGCAGCCTGAGATCGTCCACGATACCGTACAAGATAGTGACGTTAGTGACTCCGAAGCTGACGACGAGGGTGGGGCACCTCAAGAAAATTCAATTACTAAACTGCACAAACCTGTAGCAACCGCAAAGCTCCACCGATGTTCATCTTCTGACGCTGGCACGAAATACAAAGCTCTCTGTACAAGAAGGCCAGCACGGCACTGCCCCAACTGTAAGTGTGCACGGCGTCTATGTCTTCAGCAGCGGGAGTAAAGTCATGGACGTCGAGCTTCCGCTGGAGTCGGGGAACAAAACCGATCCCATAAGCAATAGCGCATATGCACGTGCCCGCTGATCGACCTCATAATCTAAGCTGTGATCATCGATCTCGTTGGCTTCTAGCCAGTTTGCAAATTTCCTCAGCGACACCTTCGTCCCGGTGTACGCCCCCACAGCAGGTCTGTAACCAGTAAGCTCCTCCAAGTAATCGAGCCACTGATCCTGCGTCCTGTGATGGATAACACCACTCACTGAGTGACCATCAACGGGGAATCCCCACAGCACACCGACGTCTTCAAGAGTGACGGTGGCCTCACCCACAGGCAAGTGGAACGTGTGCGTCTCCTTCCTCCACCTCTCTACGAGCGCCGTGATCAAGTGTGGATCTAACTTCTGAGATCCACAACTGTACACGCCGTAAAAGGACATGGTATCCAACCTCTCCAAAATACGACCGTGCAACCTCACCGGTCGTGAAAGCTTACCCCACACCACACTTTCCAAACCCCTAACGGTCAAAGGCCTGTCGAGGGCACCATCAGAATTGGATAGTACATCGTTACAACGATGACTATCCTGGAATATCAACAGGGAGCGATCTATCGGACCGTAATACTCGTACGAATCCATCCTAAATCGAACATTTACAAGTCAATATCGCCTCAACAACCAACAAACACACACATAAATTGAATCATGTAGTAACAATCGAATCAATCAACCTAAAATTCCTAATTTCAAAAACTAGGGTTCGAAATTAGGGAAAATTCCTAAATCGAATCAATTATGTAAAATTAACGTATTATATCAATCTACTAAGCAACTCACAATATATAAAGCACATATTATACTAAAAACATAAACTTAAACGCAAGAATTCGATGAAATTTAACGAAACATCAAAATAAAGATTTAAACAAATTAGTAGTTTCATACCCATACGAAGCTTAATCGACGATGACGAGGAAGAATAGATCTATCAAGTGGTGTTCGCCGGTGGTGTTCGCCGCTGTAATTCGCCGGAATCGATGGGAGGAGAAGTGAGGAAGAAGGAGTCGTCGCGGCTTTATTATCCGCGTCGTCGCTGCTATTAAGCGCGACGTCGCGGCTAATAGCCGCGACGACAGGTTTACTGGGCCAACGGTCGGCCAATTATTTTTTTTAAATTTCGGGCCCGATTTTTAAATATCGGGCCCGATCAGGCCCGCTTTAAGCCCTAGCGCCGTTGTCACGTCATCGTCGGACGCGACGTCACGTCTAATGAACGCGTTTCACTCTATTTTAGTAATTTCGACAAAAATAACCCTATTTATCTAATTTGAGTTTAAATAACCCTATTTTAATTAAAAAGGCTGGGAAATTCTTCCATCGATTGGAAGCTTCTGTGCGCTCATATTCTTTCGGCCGACATCCGTTTTGGCCCATCTCATTCGGCTCACTCACAGCCCATCAACTTTTCTTTAATTTTTTTTATCGATTGTTATTCAATTTGTTATTTGAAAACAATAATAATAAATGAAATCTCTACGTAGTACGTGGCATGGATTTCGCCTTTGTTCCCGCCGCCAATACATAACTAACAAAATTTATATTATCTACGATCTTCCTCACAAATTAAATAACATATGCTTTAGCATTTCTGCACATGGCTAATAGTACGCTGATTGATCTGCACTTATATTCTCGACACTAGGCTACTATCACCAATTAACTAAACTTTAAGCCTCTAACTATTACATTAGAGCAGCTCACAATCGTTAATAATATAATATTACAATGCGCACCGTACATGTCCAAGTACTCCACGTGAGCCATAGATCTAACCCACTTACTTTTCCACATTAGTCGCCAGCTCATTCCATAAAGCCACAAGCATCTCTCTCTACAGATAAATCAGAAAGTCGCATTTCCAAAGCAAATTCACTTCAGAAAATCATGAGTAACAGTTACTACACTACTCTCACCTTAATACTACTCATCATCATTACAACAACCCAACTAACACCCTCACTAGCCTACAATGTCCTAACCTACGGCGCTAAAGGAGACGGTAGGACCGATTCCACGACAGCTTTCCTCCGCGCTTGGTCGTCGGCCTGCGGCTCAATCGCGCCGTCCTCAGTCTCCGTCCCACGCGGAACCTTCGTCGTGGGTCCCGTCACCTTCAATGGACCGTGTAGGAGCCGAATACGGTTCGAGATACAAGGAACCATCGTCGCCCCCGACGACTTCGATCCACGGGAAAGTCGGGATTTTGGATCTACTTTTATAAAGTCAGTCGCATGTCGATCGTCGGGGGGACCATCGACGCCAAGGGATCCAAGTTTTGGTCGTGCCGTAGGGGTTCCTACGGCAACTGCCCCGTAGGAGCTAGGGTATATTGTAATAAAAATACGATATTCGTACCCTTTTTTCTTGATTTTTTTGAATATTTTTTGGGTTTTGCAGTCGATATCGATACAGTGGTGTAATAAGGTGGTGGTGAGCGGGCTGACGTCGTACAATAGCCAGACGATCCACGTGGCGGTTGGCTATAGCAGGGACGTATTGATTCAGAACGTGAGGATTGTGGCTCCGAGCGGAAGCCCTAACACGGACGGGATATACATTGAAAGCTCGAGGGGAGTGACGGTTAGGTCGAGCACGATTAGTACGGGTGACGACTGCATATCGGTCGGCCGCGGTTCGATGAACCTTTGGATGGAGAGGATCGGGTGTGGGCCCGGGCACGGTATAAGGTACGTATTTAACGACCATTCACGTAAGAAAACCTTAGGTTTGGAGGGAGCGTGTTGAATTTAATTAAATATATTATTGCCAACATGCTTCCTTACGTGTAGACCGATTTCTTACTTATCTAATATGTGGGGAATTTTCATGGCTCAACTTTAGCCCAAGCTCATATGAGCTAGTCAGGTTACTATCTAAAACCAATTGATAATAGTTGGAGTTAACCCACAAGCTTATAAGGAGCTCCACGTTATTCTAAATATCGATGTGGGACTTGGATTTGACACCCAACGTAGCCCTATATTTGAATTAATTTTTTTACGGGTGGCCTTAAGAATTTGTAGATCGTGCGCCAGTGGCGAAGCTTGGATGTCAGTTTAGTAGGTTCCAAATTTTAATACTCAAAACATAGTTAGTGGGTCCAAATCAAATAAAATATTTCAGTGGGTCATTTTACAAAAATTTTATACATTAGGTGTTATAATTAATTTTCCTACTCAATAAAAGAAAAACAAATTCAGTGGGGTCATGGACCATAATGATCATTCACCGAGAAGATTGATCTTTCATGAATTGTATCATATTTTAATTCATATTATTTCATTTCCAACAAATCGATTGCAGCATAGGGAGTTTAGGCGATAACTACGTCGAAGACGGCGTCCAGAACGTGACGGTGACGAACAGCGTCTTCACGAAGACGCAGAACGGAGTTCGGGTAAAGTCGTGGGCCAAGCCGAGCAACGGCTTCGCGAGGGATCTCGTGTTCAAGAACCTCGTGATGAGGAACGTAGCGAATCCCATCATCATCGATCAGAAGTACTGCCCCGACAACAGCTGTCCTCACGAGACTTCCAGCGTGAGGGTGAGCGGAGTGACGTATAGGAACATTAAGGGGACTTCGTCGACGCAGTCGGCGATTACGTTCAAGTGCAGCTCCGCGAAGCCGTGCTTCGGGATTAAATTGGAGGACGTTAAGCTGACTTTTGTGGATGCTTTGAAGAGGCCGACGCTTTCTTATTGCGAGAACGCCGGCGTGTCGTCGGCTGGCGTTGTCTTTCCGAGAAGTTGTCGCTGATGCAGAGAGGAGAACCGAAAGTAGTTAATTACGATGCGATTACTATTAGTACCCAAGAGTAATTAGAATTTTGTTAGTCGTATAACTTTGAGGAAATTTTATGTTACTCGTCGTAACTGTCAAATTCCAAAACTAAGAATATGCTTACACCATTTGTTATAAATAATGATTTTTGTTTAGGTTTCCAATCATTTATCCTAGTAGATTTTTTTTTTAACTGTATACAAAATTAGTTACAACAAGGCTAATCACAACGGTCTAGGAAGGCTGTAAAAAATAATTTTATTACTATAATCCAGCTTGGATTTCAGTTTTCAAAAAAACTGGTTTGTCTTAAGATTTTAATTTATAATGGCAATACGCAGAATGAAAAATTATGCATATGAAAACAAAATGAAAAAGAACTTGTTTTCTCAATTTCCAAAAACAGAAGATTGGATTCAAAACTAATGCCATTATTTATTCTGTACTAGTTATTCAAAATATTTTATTGTAAAAATCTTTTGTAATAAATAAGATGCCTAGAATATTCACGCGTCGCAGACTCGGGCGAGAAATTTTCTATAAAAGACGTACAAATATGCATAGTCGGTAACTCAGTAATATAGATATGATTGTGGAGAAAATATAGGGATATTTATATATTATTAACATAGAAATATTATGACGTCAGTAACCTGTGTTGATATCACTATATAACATTTGGCAGCCTTTGCATGTAAAGTTTTGAGGTTACAAGCAGCAGCCACCCTCTCGTCCTCCGAAAACCCTAGCTCACCGATTCCCAAATCTCCTTCAATCTCTCCCTTTTTTTATCTCTCTCTTGGTTGCTGCGCGGCCAAAAGCTGCTAACGTAGAGTCTCGATTGTGAATTTTCGTGAGTTCTTCTTCAGATGCTGTTTAGGCTTAATCACCGATTGTTGGTTTTAGGGGAATTTGTTTGCTTAATTATGGTTATTTGCTACTGTTTTGAACCGAGAGGTTGTGTCTTTCGACGATGACCTTGCTTCTGCTGAACCTGTTAAAATTCTCCTTCGTGCGTGACTCTTTGATGTATTTCTTACCTGCGTTTTCAGGAAAGTTTGTTTCTTTGGATGAGAAAGCATCATATGTTATATGCCCTAGGTCGTGATTTATGCAGCTCTAACCTGCTCAGTTCCTTTTTCAAAGCTTGGTTGATTTTATGTTGACCATTGTAAAATATGGTGGATTTGTTCTCTTACTGTTAGGACTCTTAAATCAGTCATTTATTCAGCTGATCTATGGAACTTTGTTCGACAACTCCAAATTACATGTAATTGTTTCGTGAATTTACTTGATTTGACTCCTTGTAGATCTATCCCTGACGAGTTCTGACTCAATTAGTTTGATTCATGTTGTTCTTAGTTTAACTTGATGATCAGTTAGTATTGGCTTGACTGTTTTTCCTCCCATTTATAACGTGCTTCGACCGTTTGGCCTTCGCCCACCACGTGTCGCAGGTAAAAAAAAACGATCTTTCGTAAAATGGAAACTGGCGGCAATTCCTTACCATCTGGGCCCGATGGAGTTAAGCGAAAAGTTAGTTATTTCTACGATCCCGAGATTGGAAACTACTATTACGGACAAGGCCATCCAATGAAGCCACACAGAGTTCGTATGACGCACGCCCTCCTCGCCCACTATGGACTTCTTCAGCGTATGAAAGTCGTCAGGCCCATACCAGCTAGAACGAATGATCTCTGCAAATTTCACGACGACGATTACGTCGCTTTCTTGAGGAGAATAACCCCAGAATCTCAATGGATGAGGCCATACATCTCAAGAGATTCAACGTAGGCGAAGATTGCCCGGTCTTCGATGGCCTTTTTCCCTTTTGTCAGTCGTACGCCGGTGGTTCAGTGGGCGCGGCTGTGAAGCTCAATCATGGGATTTCTGACATTGCGATTAACTGGGCCGGCGGTTTGCACCATGCGAAGAAAAGCGAGGCGTCGGGTTTTTGCTATGTGAATGACATAGTGCTAGCAATCCTTGAGCTTCTAAAAGCACACGAGGTAGGGCCAACCTTCCATCTTTCCTTCTCTTCATTTCCTTGCCATTGCATTCTAGTTGAACTACATAGATTTGCTTCTTTTTCTTCATTTGACTGTTCTCTTTCTTCGAAATTCAGCGTGTTCTTTATGTGGACATCGACATTCACCACGGAGATGGTGTCGAGGAAGCATTCTACTCTACAGATAGGGTAATGACAGTTTCCTTTCACAAGTATGGAGACTATTTCCCTGGAACTGGAAGTATGAGGGATATAGGTTACAGTAAGGGGAAGTATTACTCCCTCAATGTTCCCTTGAACGATGGGATAGACGATGAGAGCTATCAGTTTGTTTTCAAGCCCATAATGACCAAAGTCATGGAAGTTTACAGGCCACAGGCAATAGTGCTGCAGTGTGGCGCTGACTCTCTCTCGGGGGATCGCCTGGGATGCTTCACCTCTCAATTAGAGGCCATGGGGAGTGTGTGAAGTTCATGAGATCCTTTAATGTGCCTATGCTATTGCTTGGGGGAGGTGGATATACACTACGTAATGTCCCTCGCTGCTGGTGCTATGAGGTAATAAAACCTTATATGCTTTGCCTAGTTCATACTATTGTCAACATAAAGATGAGTTTCTTGGCACTATTAACCTATATCAGTATGATTGATTATTCGATAGATGGACTATTTGACGTTCATTGTGAACCCTTTTCTTTTGAAAAGACTGGCGTAGCGGTCGGGACCGAGCTTGAAGAAGATATACCTGACCATGAATATATGGGGTATTTTGCTCCGACTTTCAAGCTGTTTGAGCCTCCATGTAATGTGGAGAATAAGAATTCTCGGTCTGAATTGGAAGCTGTGAGGTCGAAGCATCTTGAGAATCTGACAAAGCTTCAACATGCGCCGAGCGTTCAGTTTCAGTTGCGCCCGCCCATATGATATTGCCAGAGGTGCTTATTCGATTTCTGTTATGTTCTACTCTATTCATGTCTTATTTTAAGGGCTTTGTTTAAAGTTTCACAATTGTGTGTGCTGTCGTGCGTTGTCGTGTCTTATGCTGTAATAGATGATCATCATGCTCATCACTGTGCTTTAATCTTAGACCTCCATGGCCACTGCTGTACTCAAAGTGCAAGCTAAAGATATGATGGACTATGTATGATGAAATTTGTTGGCGAAAGTCAACTAGTGTGGATTGTATTCTCATGCACTGATGGCACTGTGCAACAGGAGACAGTTGATATATAGTTAGAAGCTCTTCTTAATCTCTGTGCTAAGCATAGCAGTAAACTTTGATGAATTTCCCTTTTCCTTAACACTTGCGGGCATGAAATGTAGGTGAAAGATGAGTCTGAGGAGGAGGATGATACTGACTCGGAAATGGAAGAAATTGACGATGAAGGGTAACACAATTCATATTTTTTTTCTCTTGTTTGTTTCTTTTTTCTTTTACCATTTTGATTCTTACCCTTGAACCATCACCATTTTGGAACAGATCGGTCATCACTGACAGGGTCAAGTCCGAACCTAAAGCAGAAGATACGGTATGGTACCTTTATTTTTTTTTTCTATATGTTCGATAAATTTCAAATTACAATCCAATGAAAACTTTACCATGGAAGATGATGATCTTGTCAAACACTTTTGCAATTAAGCCATGTAAGAGATTTTCTCTTATAATTTGCAGGATGATGATGAAGATTGATGAGCCCCCAGCATATGGAGTGAAGGCGATGGTCATTTTTAAATGCATTTTGAGGACAAGCCCATGTCTTAAACTCATAACGTTGTTGTTTCTTATAACTTTGCGTTTCATAGCTGGCTAGTTTTACAATCATATAGTAATTTGGAATATTGCATGCATGCATATCAAAGACTTGGGATCATCCAACTTTTTTAGCAAAAATCTGCGGATTAAACTGCTGTATTGATTGTCTGTTTCATGCATGGCTTCAAAATGCTTTTCTCTATCTCTTATGCTTTGCGTAATTTCAGGTTTCTGATCATTTTGAGTTTATTTATCGTAGGAAAATACAACAGACCAGAATTTTGACGAGTGCATTTATAAGCAGTGGGTTTTTAGAGTTTAGACAACAGCTTTATGTGAGAGAATGACCACTCTAACCCATATTTGTTCATATTAGATCCAACATCCCAGTTAGTAGTTTGAGGGCCCAAATAATAGATCATCTCAATTGTGATCTTAGCTTACATTTAATTGGTACATTCTGATTAAAAAATTAGGAGAAATTTACAGAAAAATGCCCAATTATATAAAAAGTTGTGAGTCAGCATCTGTCAGTGTTTTTTTCTGTAGGTACCTATTAAAATAATTTTTTTGCACATTGGTACCCGTCCCGCTGCAATGTACGTCATATAACTCATTTAGGTACCATAGAGAAACATATTATGGTAAATAATACAGTGAGAAATGGTATATCGTTTAACACATTAAAGTAGCATATAAACACGATATATGTACCATATAAATGCGTGAGTGGTACATAATACACACATAAAAATGCACGTCAAGACTGGAAAAATGGTACAAACAGTCAAACGGGTAATTATATAAAATTTCTGACATGGATACTGACTTGCAAATTTTTTATACAAATGAGTATTTTTCCGTAGATTCACCAAAAATTAGCTCGGTACTAAGAAAATTTAAACAAAATTGGTGCGAGTAAAATATGTTTCCACATACAAAATTATCGAGTAAAACGACGAGGTAGTATAGCATACATAACGAAGGCTCGAAATAGCAGCAAAATCATCGGTTAATTAGTAGTCATCGCCCCTTGACACTACTTTGGAAGTCGGTCTAAGTAAAATGGTATGCTCAAACTGGGAAACATAGCTACGCTTAACATCATCACAAAGAGGAGGACATGGCTGTGCAGAAAAATTATCACTTCAGTAACCAACCTCAGAAACGAAAAGAGACGAAATGGGAAACGAGCAAAATCCTTATGAAAGTCGAAAAAAAAAAAATCCCACACCTGAACGACGCCAGCGATCAAATACTTAGTCTCGCCAAGGCGATCGAGATAACGCCTGCAGAAAGCTAACGTTGAAAAGTTCTTGTTGATAGTTGCCAAGAGCTGCTTTGATCTCGGAAGCCTAAGGGGGATATGGCCCGCGCCGAAGTTCTTCATGTAATTGGCTGCATTCGAGGTCTTCCCTAACGTATCCCTCCCTTAATACACCACGAATTTAACAGTGTTTCTCCGTTCTTGCATCTTCTTCCTAAGTGTAATAATAGATCGGATGAGAAATTGGTCTTGAAAGATAAAGTAGCACCTGTGGATCCAAAGGTTTCGATTGCGTAGTATTCTCCGTCTTCCATTTTCGTTTGCCTCCTCTTGAACTCACGACACAAAAACTGTGTGCGGTGCTTTACCATCGATATGAGTTCCAAAGTCCAATTTCATCACATCATCGTACTGAAGCACTGTTTTATCTCCAGTATTTGGTGTGCAATGGGCAGCAACCCTACAAAGAAAACAAACGTGGTAATGAAAGGAAAATGGTCTTTGTCAAGTGGCTTTTCAAGAAAGAAAAAACACAACAAAACAAAGGCAAAAAGTAGGAGAAATTACCGATTCAATGAGCACCCTGTAGGAAATGCAACGCCAGCTTGTAAACCATTTTCCGAAAATTAATTTTCGGACGGTGTTCTCCAAGGTTTCACATAGGTCGGTCATCAACATCCCAGGCTTGATGATTTGCCTCATATATTTTCGGACCTGAAAAAAGTATAAAAGATCATAAAAATAAAAACATACAAATCAAGAACATAAGCATATTCAGAAATGAAAATGCAAGAAGTTTCAAACTTACCTGACGATGGACTTCAGCAGCCTGGCGAACTGAATTATAATCTGGCTTTTCCAGTCGTTGTAGTTCTCTCTTTTCCTCGGACGTTGATCTCCACAAGTTACTAAACAAAAAGGGTTTCATCTATTAATCACATATACATCAGATAAACAGATACCAAGTGGACATAGGGCATATGAGCTACATCTCAAACAACAATGGCAGAAGCCGCTTTGAAACGGTTAATTCAAACCGATCGATTCCATTTTCCTCGATACGATACACTAGACATCTAATTATAGTGAGTAAGCCGATAAAACAAATGAAACAACATCTATCTATCAGAGTAAAAAAACATACTCATCCTTATACTGTTGAATTTCACCCTCTGGGAATTCGCCGGATGGGAAAATCTCAACCAACCACTGAAATAGAGGGAGGATAAGTTTGCTGAGGGGGCTCTTTCTTCTTCCTGTAAATAAGACAAAACGACAAGAAAGGTAAACTAAGTTTGCTGAGGGGGCTCTGTTCTGTTCAATTCAACTTTCAGCTATCTATTTAGACAACAATGTGCTCTGTGGAGCAACTGCTTCATCGGCCTCTGAGATTTCGATCGAATTAACCACTGTATTCTGCTATTCAGGAGACAACTATGTTGATTGTTCTGAGTTTTTATTTGACCATGTTTGAAACTGTTCCAAGAATTCTCTCTTACCAGGTTTTCTATTTACAGGTTTTGAAGATAGGTTTCAGAAAGAAGCCAGCGTGTAAATGAACGGCAAATTCGTGTTTACCATGAAATAGGGCCTTCGATTGTTCGCCGCAAAGTGCTTCTAAAAAGCCAGATTATTGAATTTGCAGTAAATTCTTCTCTCAGTGCTGAACTTTCCTTCGATGAATCTTTAACACTTCATGCAGTGTTTATACGATGTGTGTTTCGTTCAGATGAAATCTCAGTAAGAGTTTCTTATTTCCTCAGGTGCGTTATAACTTATATGCTGTTCGTATTTCTATTACTCAGACTTTGTAAGTAGTCAATTATAACACACCAAAAAAAAGAAGCATATTCAAGAAAATTCTATCATGTATATTCATTGCGTTTCTGTTTTCTTAGAAAAAAAAAAAGAAAACTTTAAAAAAAAAGAAAGGAAATTATATTAGACGTTGACATCTCTACTGATATTAGCAATATAGGTGGGCATGAAAGCCAATACCATGAGCAAACCCATGATTAGAATTGGAATACACAGAAGCATTAACGGAGGAGGAGGTAACGGCGGCAGTATGAGAGGCAGTATCAGCAATGACGCCGTTAAGCAAACAAACAGAAATATAGATTCCGCCGTGAAGTAACGGCATAACACGCCAGTTTTTTTTACTATCGTCTTTTCGTGTTTTCCTGGTTGTGATAAAGAAAACGAACTGTAACACTCCATTTTATTATAATTTGATGATGCTTTGCCTTCTCCCATATATATATTCAGCGGTGGATCGTCAAGAAACTGCACAGAGAGAGAGAGATACAGAAACCCTTAAAATATGAGAACAACGATGATCCACGTACCAAACATATGATAATAACTATGCACGGAAATTCTACATTGAGATGACTGAAAGACGAAACAGTAGAAGTAATAGCAGCCCAGGCAAGAAGAAACTTAGCAAAACTCCATAAGCAAGATGTAAAAAAACAATCTCCAATTCATAGCTTGTAGAAAGAATGCATGTCAAAGTATATGTATGTACGTATGAACATTATTCATACCTTAGCAGTTCTTACAGCTTTATCGTAGATTCAACTATTCAAGACTATTAATTTCGTCACGAGACAAGAAATACCTGTTAATTAATACTAATTCTGAAATCCATATAGCAAGATAGCTTGCTCCTCTTTGTTCTTGATAGATCGGAAATGCAAAAATTGTGTTCTTCTGCACCTAATATTCAGAATAATCTTCTTTTTTTTTTTGGAAGAAAACGTTTTGTTAATCTGTGTGATAGTGAGTTGCGTCAATTGTTGGAAATGGGAGACGAGAGGTATTATTTCAAAGGGCAAGAAAAAGTTGCTCGAGAGAAATGATGGCTTTGTTAGATAATATATATATGGGTAGAACTCATTGTTTGTGCCTTAATGAACACATGTTGCCTTAAAATACTATTTCTTTCTTTCTTTATTATTTTAGGAAATAAAATATTTACTTCGAAAGTAATTTATGAATAAAGTAACCTTACCTCCCAAAATTGTCCTTTTATGTAGAAAATAATAGTGGTTGGTTGGACTGTTGAGGTGGAGTTGTTCTTACTCCACTTCTATGTTCTGAATCATTGATATATAGCAAATGGTATATAAATATTTAAATTACATGCAAATGAACATATTAAATAGACTAAAGTTCTATAGTAGCAAGAGAGATGTTACTTTGGTGAGGTGAAAAAACTTGCTTCTGCATATGTCCCACTACGTACATGGAGATTAAAAGAACGATATCGTTGAAAGGTTCAATGTATATGCACAAAGAAGCGGGAAACGTGTTTATCTTTTTCTTTTTAATTTTTTTTGGACCACTTGAGTATCATTTTTCCTGGAATTTGAACCAAGGTTCTTCACCTTTGGACACATTGTTTGAATTTTTTTTATTATTGTTGCCTCCAACTTGTTATATTATCGTGCTATTTATGACCAAGTTGTATTTTCCTGTTTTCCTCCGTCTTCTATCTTGTCTTTCTTTTCCTCTTCAAGATATTTGAAGATTACGTCTTGATCGAAATAGATACATTTGATTCTTCTATATTATATTATTACAATAATTTGTAATTATAGGTCAGAGATCTGTATGTATATACTTCATGCATTATTTTATTAATTATTGGTTCTGATAGTTTCGTGACATGTTGTACGATAACTAAAATTGAAAAATGGCCCAAAATTATTTTTACATGAAAATTTAGTGACCTACTTTTGCAATTATCAAACATAGTGACCCAAAAACGAAAACATGTATACTTAGTGACCTAATTTTATAATTTTGCCAAACAAGAAGTGAGTGTTTCATTTATGATATGCCAATAGAATATATTGTAATTAAAATTTATTCAAAAGCACGTACATATGATTAATTGTATGGTGTGTGTATAACAAGGTGAATATATAATTTGTTTGTACATGTATATTAAGAATATAGACTTGTCTCTATATCGGCTGTTGAATTGCCGTAAGTGTATTTTAAGGGGCCTAGAATGATAGAGATCATGATGATTACATATTAATTATTGACTTGCAATTTGCATTAAACATATACACTGAACAGCCGTAAATGCTCCGTTGGATCCTTGAATGTGGAATTCAAGTTTTAATTTCGTCCAAATAACTCGTTTCGCGATGAATTTCGAAATACATTTACATGTAAACCAATTTAGATATTTGTGTTCATTTATTCTTTACTTATTCCATAACCTAGGATCCTGCCCCTAACATAAAATTCGGAGGATATTAAATCCTCACGTTGTTCAAAGGTAAAGAGAAGGATTTCAAACTACAAATTCTTGAAACGAAACTCATTTAAAAATGAATACTCTATCATAATTTAGGCTTTTCTTTTTAGAGTGGAACTATACTAGAAATCGCAGCGTTTGTTATTACATTGAGCATCTAAAAAGCTCCGTGTAATAATAATCTCTCACGTGTTTATCCTTAACAATGTCTCACATTTTCAACGTAAGCGGCTAGTTTTTTACGTTCATCAAGACATTCCATGCATTGCAAGGAAAATCGACTTTTCATCAATAATATTCTTCGACAATTAGTCAAAGGCTCACCGCCTTATCTAAGCATAAAGTTATGTACGCCCAATGCATGAACTTT
The DNA here is from genome assembly GCA_027422505.1 of Craterostigma plantagineum. Taxonomy (NCBI): domain Eukaryota; kingdom Viridiplantae; phylum Streptophyta; class Magnoliopsida; order Lamiales; family Linderniaceae; genus Craterostigma; species Craterostigma plantagineum. The sequence continues at coordinate 65,646 of JAPQWV010001091.1, forward strand.
GAAATAATCGTCCCTTCTATCATGGAATGCACTTGTCATTAGTTACATCAGATTAACCTTCGCTGATTGTCCGAAGATATTAATTTCGAGGGTTTGGTATATTTTTTATATACTACCTCTTTGGTGGGAAATCGATCAGTAGCTCGTCAGGCGTTTCTCGATTTGATATATTTGTTTAGTAGGAACATTGGAAACACGTATTACTTAAGTTTGGATTGGTAAAAACAAGTCATAGAGCCCCATATCATTCAATCATTTTGTTTGTTAGATTCTTCAATAGTATCTTCTCTTCAATATCTGCCAGAATCCATCTTTCAAAGGCGATGAAAACGATAACAGTTTCCACAACATAACCCAATACCTATATATGCATTATCATGTTTGTTCAGGTATATACTCAAAACAATGGAAGGGAGCAAAAATACAACATGAAAGTTTCCAATATTTCGAAAGAAGAGGAAATAAAGAAAAAGAATAATTAACACTATTTCCATGCATGATGTCGAATACGTGAAAGAACCGCGAAAATAAACACAATATCAGACGGGTCTGAATTCAGACAGCTGAAAGAGCAGCCCATTTTCCTAATTCGTAAGGATCGGCGTAGTAATACAACTTAACTCTATTCGCCAAAGACAAACCTGAAGGCCATGGATAAGCTCGGTATTCAGAATCATCTTGCTCGGAAGGGTCATCAGAGAAAGCAGCAATGTCCCCGAGCAAGCGAAAAGTCACACGGCGAGTGCTTATGGGCCTTGGGAAATCAAAGTACATGGGCGTCGAAGGTTTGACTTCGGGCAATCGATACTCGGCGACCGTGACCATGTTGTGAGATTCCTAAAGGGAAGGACAACATTGTGATGACTACAAACACAATTAGATATCATGCCAACTAAGTTGCAAAATTGGTTTGAATCTTTGTGGTACATACCTGAAGGATGCTACTTGAAGGTACAGTATAGCTGGAGAAACTAGCCTCTCCTCTAAAAGAGAGATGGTAGGGTTTCTTACATCTTCTTCCGAAGCAGGTGAGTGGTTGACTCGGTTCTTTATTGCGCTGAAACCATCCAGACGAAATCCAGCAATCATAGGTGAGGACGGGGGTAGGAATTGTTCGAGGACGAGATCATTGTCGATTAGTCTTTCAACTTCGATTGGAAGCTGAAAATAGAGGGAAAAAAGTTGAAGAATTAGTCAGTTGAAGTGGAAGTTACTCGCTACATGGTTAAGTAGTTTTGAGACTGAACTGAATTCTGTTTGAAAATGAGAAGTAAGATACTGAAGCTTCTTCACCTTGAATCTGTTCAACTTGGGAGGCCTATCCAACCAATTCCTCACGTTTAATTGATCAGAGACTTGTGGAGAGGAAGCCCCTGAATCTTGTTTCACAGTCTTTCCAATTACTAGAAGTCGTTTAGCATGAATGCACGGATCACTATTGTATTCTCCCCCAAAGAGGCACGCCTACTAGGTTGAGCGAAGGGATTTTCATCCATAGACATGAGACTGAAATCTCTCTCAAAGTTCACCGAGTTGGACCCAATTCTTGGAAGCTTAAAGGTAATCCAAATGATGCGGCACCGAATGGGATTTCTAAAGGCGAATTTTACGTGTCTTGGTGTTTTGTGTTCATTGGATGACTTCTCGGGGCCACAGAGTTCTGATGACGAAGCAATCAAAGATCCCAGATCCCATTTCCCCGTACATGACCTTTCTTCCCTATCAATTTTATTGCTCGCCCAGATTTGCACCTGAAAACACATATGAAAGGAATTAATCCGTAAAGCAAAACGCTTCTCACTAATAAAACTGTAGCATGTATACTTACGGTTGGAGCGTCAGACACTGAGTAGCCACAAGGACTGACCAAAAGGACGACGCCAGAGACATCAGAGATATCACTGAGGACTATAACAAACTCCACAGACGAGACACTAGGAGGAGCTTTCCAGTATGACTCTGCCGATATGGTATCTAAAGGAGTGATGAGCGACGAAAAGGGTGCTGAGCCTACTGCTGTTTCAACCTACATAGCATAAAGGCACAACCAAATTCAACACAGATAATAGCAACGACTCTCCACATTTACTTTCATAAAGTCCCTATTTCAATTGATTTTCTATAGCAGCAGCTGCACGGAGCTAGGTTTCCCCTCATGCAAGAGAGGCATTATTGAGGTGATTGTAATTAGGTTTATCTGAAATTTGGGGTAAGGTGATCAGTGTCTGTATGATATCAACTAATCTTGAATGTCGAGAAAACATTTGTATTTCTATCGTAAGTACCGGATGTAGAAAGCTGGCATATGGAAACTCAGCAAGTGACTCCTCTCCGTTTGTCAATTTCTCCAGTAATTTAGCAGCAAGTGCGCTTTTTGCTTCTCGGCCTTCTTCAGTAAGATGATTGCTCAAGGACGATCCAAACACGTGATTCAAGGCTTTCTCTGAAGCACCATCCATACGTGTTCTTCTCCGTCGGGCAATTAAGACCCTGAGATAATCCAAAATCAATGCATCAAGCACAACTTCATTGCAGCACTGTTTACAGATAATCCCGCCAAGTGTGGCCGTTGAGCGATTCGAAGATGCATCAGCTGAATATCCAGAGCCAGATCCTCCCTGGGAAGCTATGCCATTGTAACTCGAGAACTCCTTGGAGTTGAAGGAACTGAGTAGAAGAGCTCCTTTCCCAGCAGAACAAACTTTGCACACTTCCTTTCCACATTCAGAACAAATGAATATGGAATGGGTATCTGTGGCAGGTGGTGAAGCCAAGGATCCATCAGATGCCAAAGCAGTTTCAGAACGTATCTGGCATGCACCACCTGAACATTTCTCCCAAATCCGGTAATATTCCAGAAATCAACAGAATCACTGTCCGATCTTTCAAGCCCGATAGAAGCATTTATTTTGTCTTCTAGTGAAGCATGCCCAAGCACTGCAAGAGAGTTTGTCAACTTGCACAATCTTGCCATGTAGGAATCCTCAAGCAATAGATTAGGATTTATGCTGGCAGGATCAATGCCTATCGACAATAGTGCTCTATCCCTTTCAGCAGCAGAAAGATTCAGCAAAAGGCGTTCTATTTCGAGCTTCACAGCTTCATTGAAATCTAATCTTCTATCCTGCTATTTTTTTCCCGAGCAATCAATGACAGAGGGGCATCAGTTGATATAACAAATTAAGAGTAACTATCATTCGCAATACTTGCAAGTTTCTCATAAGCAGAAATTAGCAAATTGGTCAAGTCCATACGATGATGCATGATCATTAAAAAATTCGGCGGCTTTGTAATGAGCATGCCACAAATACTCTTAAAGGCTGCTAAACCGATTTTAGTGCTGAATGGGTCAAGATCAGATAATGAGTTATGATTTTGATAAGCAGAAGGGAGGAATCTGCGAATTATCAATAATGTTGACACATATCTCAAATAATCTTATGGATAGCAAAACCAGTATTTAAAAGCATGATCAGCAAGTTCATTTTCAGCAGAGGACATACCCAGTGAGGTCCAGCAAGAAGTTTGAAAATTTTCATGTACTGTTGAACAGCACCATCTGAAGGTTTTTCAGAGATCACTGAATCGTTGTTTACATCCGACCGAGTGGGAGCATCATTTAAGAAATCAAGTAAGTCACTTCCTTCATGAACGACAGGTGCAACAGTTTGGGGATTGGAATCCGAAATCATTACTTCTCCTGTCAAAAGGTCGATCAATGAGTTGTTTGACTCTGATTGAAGTAATGAAGTCCCGACATCGTTTGAAGTATATGTTCCAGAAACGAAGGGATTCGCTTCTCCTGGATTACTGGTGACAAATCTAGCTCGGTTTTCTTTGTGGGAAAGGATTGATCTCCATGGAATAGAAACTCCCAGAATCTCCACCTGCATATATTACAATATCAAACATTTGTCTCTTCCAAAATTAATCAAGTTCCAAAGATAAATCTTTTTATATTTTGAATTTGAAAGTATATCTGACTTTTGTACCTCACCGAATGTCATTGGACCTCGACCCGGTAATGCAGGATAAAATGTTAGAGCAACAACACGAGTAAGAAAATCCAGCTCTCCTTCCAGTTCTTCAAATTCATACAACATGGAAGGGTTAGACGTTTCTTGGGCATGTAAACGAGCCCCTGCACCAGTTATAGCCATGTCTTCTCCACTGATAGGCCCTGATAAAGGTATTAAAATATTTGTCCCACTGGCACATCTAGGTATAGAAGCTCCCTGTGCAGATTTAACACAAAAGATTAATGAAAATGCAGACCAAACAAAGTCCAACTTCATAACATTTTAATTTTATCTTCATAGAAAATGAGGCAAACTCAAACCCAACGCCTTACGAAAAAGCACTCAAAGATGAAACAAGTCATGTAATAAGGTATAATATATGGAACCAAACGTAAAAGCTAGCTGGAAAGGTCATGTAACAAGGTATCAGAGCTCAGACCAAAAGGTAATTGGTACGAATCCCCATGACCACCCATTACGAAAAAATTACATCATAGGCTCGCTTAGAGAGAAATCAGTCTAGACATGAGGGAGCTTGTTAGAAATAAATATATAACATAAAAAGATGATGCACTCCCTACAAGCTTAAGCTTTTAGGCGAAATGATCAACGTTTGGATATACCAGACCTCAAGAACAAGTTTAAGTCCATCCAGATAACGTCCCGTCCTGACGTCAACTGTTGACGGAAATGTTGCATCATCAGCACCATGTGCTATAGTGAGAAGAAGCTGACAAACATGGCAAGGCTCGCCAAGATAGATAAAGAGTTCCACCACATCAGCAGCCTGTGAAGTAACCTGCAAGGAAATAAAAAAAAATGATGCTAAGTCAAGTGAAAACAATGCAGTACTAAGCCATCAGCATTTACCCATATAATATCTTTTCTTTTGAAACTTAGAAGACTGGCTCCACCATCAGAAGATGCAAACATGCTTGGTACTGGCTTCAGAAAGCATCCAAATGGACGAGAAGGAACCTGCGGTAATCATATTACTATCAGTACCAGATGTAACAGTCTTAATACAAATTTCACATGGTCAAAAATATGAAATAACTTAGTAGCTGATAACATCCACTGGCACAAGCATTGTGTGTTCTCAACATATATTTATTACAGAGCACATACATGTAAGGGACTGATCATAGCCGAAGGAAAATGCTTGAAGAACCTTAGCCCCAAAAAAATCTCAAGCTGCTTCTGACGGGAGCTATCTACAACTGCATTCTTATATCTTCTCTGCAAAGTGATTTTCATATTCTGTGCCGCAGAGAACTGCTTAAACTTGCCAGCGTCCTCGTTAAAAATGCTAAGAATCTGACTGTGCATAGCTTTCGAACCCGTGTACAGGGTTGCGTGTATGTCACCAGCTGTTAAGAAAAGATCAGCTAATTGAGACACCGGCGACAAGATTGTCGACCACTTGAACTCCTCAAAGGTCATGTCAAATCGTTTCCAAGGTTTGTCCGGACACGGATGGTTCCAAGTTGTCGTCCTAGTGTTGTGATCAATAAAATATGTTTTCCCAGTCACTGCATCAGAGCGCTTCTCCCATCCAGGAGGCAAAGGGGCCACATAACCAGCATAGTTACTGGAAGACTGACGACCAACTGCTAAATCGCTATCAAGCGATATCCGTAACCGCCTGCATTGTTCCATAAAAACCTGCAGTGCACCGAAGAAGCTTGCAGCGTTTGTTCTATCCAAAGAGTCTGCACAATTAAATCGTATCACCCCATTTTGATGCGCTCTTAAGCAGAAGTTACCATCGTAACCATCGTTGGCAATTATTTCTCCACTACAGTTATTAGTACTCTGGCTAGAAGGCAAGTAATCACCCTCAGAAATGCCGATAGCAATTGTAGGTGCCTTAAGAAGATACCAAAGTCCTTCTATCGTTTGCTGTTCTCCCTTCAATTTTACACTAGCATGCCAATCATAATTTATCAAGTGAATTCGTGTATGAGGAAGTTTACCATTGGAACGTATAAAGTTTATAGACTCTTCAAAATGCTGAACTAAAATTGATTCTGATTTCCCTTCCCCGTTCCTCAGTAAATTGACACAGACAATTGGCACCAAAGCACTTTTCTTTTGACTCCCACCAACAGCTACATCAAGACTTCTTGCATCATATCTTTGAGATAACCTCTGATAATACTCCGCACTTCCTTTATAAGGGTCACGATCTGAAACGTAAATTTCAGCTTCTGCAGCAGTAAGTTTCAATTCAGCACCCCACCAGATGGGAATGGTGCCTCGCCGCCATATATAAGTGCTGAAAGGAACACTTTGACTGGATCTTTTGGGAACCCATACAAGTTGTTCGCACTCCACCTCATTGCCTGTCCATGCAACAGATAAGGTATATGATAAGGGAGGAAAATTGGAGGAATGGGAACAAGGTGGAGAGAACATAGCCATGACGACAGCATAATATGGATGCATCGACCTTAATAGTCCCACCACAATAAATAGTAATGAAATTCGAGACTCTCTAACTCATAAAAATTAAGCAGTTCAGCACATCACTTAACATATTTGAAATCTAAGAATTTCCGTGAAAAAATCATCAAGATCTTATCAGGATTACCTGTGCTATAGCATGAGTTTAATCCCCTTGCCAAGTACCGAGTTCCTGGATGCAGTCTACTACGACGAGCTGTGAGTGCAACAACCCCCTCTTGTTGCCCAAGGCTGCCAAAAGTCCTACATTCAGCGAAACCCTGTCCATTCCAAGCAAGAATTCCTAGTTGATTTTATATTACAGCTAATAAAAACCCACAAGCAGTGGCGAATGCAACAGAAATGAGCCAGCATCACATAAGTCCGATGAGAAAAAAAAAAGTAAAGATATCAATTCTCACTAAACCTGTAGAAGAATGACGCAATGTTGTGGAAGCCCAATGTTTCTGAAAGCCATTGAAAACCATTTATTCCACACAAACTCCTCATCTGGGTTATCAACAGGCATCCGACTTGGAAATGGCCGAGTTATATCCCTAGTTTCACAGAAGTAATGCTTCCCATCAATGTCAAACTCAGTAAATTCTTGTATGTTTCTACTTTCTGTTTTACTCTGTGGTTGAGGACTTTGAAGCGAAACTTTAACCCACTGGCTCTCTGATACAGTGTATACACGACCTCCACCTGGCAGATTGGGTATGCTGGCAGTCAACTTCGTCGCCAGCAAGAGAACAGCAAAGCTTCCAAGTGCTGCATAGCCTAATATAGCCCGTGCTTGAGTTATACTCTTGCAGAGCCACTTTGAACCATTAGTGACATGTTCTAGTGCATCCTTCTGGGATTCAAAAACATCATAGCCTTGCTTTGCTGTGTATCGAAGAGACCCAGTTGTCGGATCAATGTAAATAACTTGAGTATCATTCCTCGTGGACAAACTGGCAATAATGTATACTTCACTCGAGTCTAATGTGACAACCAGAACAGATGTATCCCTTAGATAGCCAGCTGCAATATATTATTTCAAAAGGAGAACTGATTACTATTATCATAATTTACTAACAGGAAATGTAACTTGATCTACGCTCATTGTAAGTAAAACGCCACAACCCAAACTCATAGCAGAGGATTAAGAACCAGCCAATATAACCCACAGATAATTAAAAGTCTTTATGGACTTACCAGATGATTCCATTTTTTCTTACTCCAATGGTCTTGGATTATGTGATAGCACAAATTTAGAATAAGTTAAGGCAGAGGCCAGTCTGACTGCAAAAATAATGAAACATGTCTCAAAGTTAACATCGATATAGAAGACCAGGTAGAAAAAAATGGCATGTCAAAGCACCCTGAAAAATTATCCCACGCGACTAGACTCTCTGTTCTCCACTATCAAAGTGCCCAAACAACCAAGAACTTCACCACAATTGCTAAGTATCATCAACTAAACGTATGTCAGACGCAATAGCAACCAGATTCATCCGATAAGATTCAGAAGTGTTTTATTTGATCAGAATCAGAACCACCACCATCATCATACTATCCACACAAAATCATGAGAAGTACGAATTTATAATTACTGATAAATATTACGCTAATCCACATAAAAGTTTTACCAGTCCACTTTCCATCCAAAAACACGCCTTCGACAAAGCCCAGAAACGTACCTTACAATCGATCAAATTTATAAAGGAGGATCATCAATTATATCATCCACGGAAAAGTCAACTCGGCCACGATGACTGAGCCAGCTGTTCGATCCAGCTTCCAAAGATCTATAATCTAGTTTAGGAAAGGAAAAGAAAGAATGATTACTATCAATGCATCGGACTAGAGTATTCCGATCGCCTCAATCAAGAACCCCGATTCGCACGCACCTGAGGGTATTTGTGTCTCTGTGCTCGACTTAGCACATTGTGATAGCTGACGAAGAAGAATGGATCGGCAGGCTGAATAGAGTTGTCCGTCGGAAAAAAAAAAAAAAAGAAAAAAACCGAGCGATTATCTGAATTATACTCTCATTTTATTAAAATAACCACTTAATAAGCTTCGTTTCCGTAATACTAGTTATTTATTATTACATACTTTTGCTTTTTCGTTTTTTTCCTTTTATAGATGATAAAATTGAAAATTAGCTACATTAAAAAAAGGTTTTTTATAGAAAAATAATCTATTACAACAAATCAACAGTAATAGTCAATAATGGTTTAAACAAATCTTTACATTCAATGGTAATTGGTCAATCTACAGAAAAAATACTTTTTTGTTTGCTTTTTCGTTTTTGTCCTTTTATAGATGATAAGATAAAAATCGAAAAAAATTAAGCTACATTAATAAAAAAAAATCCTATTACACAAATCAACAGTAAAAGTTCACAACAATGGTTTAAACAAATTTTCTATATTCAATGGCAATAATACTTTCCATTTAATTTTTCCAACACCAAACAATTAAAACAAGAAAAATGCAACTGAAATAAAGAAATAAATATGAAACGTAAATATACAGTAAATCTTGAATCAAGATTGACCAACTACTTCAAACACTGATCGCTGTTCTTCCAATAAGGAAAGCTACGAGCCATCTCATCAGCCAACTTCAAAGCATAAGCTTCCCATTCTGAGACAGCAGCGCAAAATCTACCCTCGTCGAACTGCAAGCAAGTACGAGGATGTCCAAATAGCTTCTCGGCGAGTCGAACATCCTTAACAAGGAAGTCTTTCAAGTACTTAACGCTACGAAGCTCCAACTCAGACAAATGTGTGATCGAAGAAGACTCATTTACTTCGACCGCCTCAAACTCCATCGCCTTCCAATTATAAAACTGCACAACCTTTCAAACACAAACAGGCGGGCCCACTGAAGCACAACGTCATTTTTCTTGGACAGAATCGAAAAAAAATCTTACCTGAAGTGCGTGCAGAATGTTGACAAACTCCCACTCGAAGATCTTACCTCCTCGCGACAGATGTAATGGCCCGTTTAGTATTTTCAACAACTTGTCTGAAGAAGACGGAGGAAGTTGGTCTTGCTCCTTTCTGGGGAGAAGTACGTCGAAGCCCATGGCGTGTAGTCTTGCACAGCGTATATCGAACCCAGCCTCGAATTTCGAGGCTTGTTGGGGAGGAAACCAATACATATTGTCGGGCGCTTGAGTAGGAAGAAAAGTGCGTTGAGGATGGTCGTTTGGATAACTCGAGAGGGAGGTTATAAGCTTGGCATCTTCATCGAAAGATTCATTTCGAGTGAACCATAGGGTGAGCGTAATTCTTTCTCCTTCAGTAACCTTGATATGAAAGTTAGCCCACCTTTGGCTACTACTCATTTCTCATATATGTAGTGAGAGAACTAAAGAGAGAAGAGATAGGGGAAATGTACCTCGCTAACGGAGTGAATGTTTTCGAGTCTGCCGTGTACATGAGAACGTCCTGACGAGATTGAGAAAGTAAACGGAGTTTGTGACTAATAATAATAGGGTTAAGACAAAAATGGTTTAACTGAAAAACGCTTACACCAATCATGGGAGCGATCGTCGAGGGCTCGCCGTCTTGGAAGTGAAATAGGCCTCCGTTAAACTCCACGCCGTGACTATTTAAGTAACATACTACCTGAAATCAGACATTAAAGTAAACGATGGAACTGTGAAGGGGTTAGGATTTGCCAGAGCTCAATAAACTCTATGTATGTATATACCGCAAAGTGCCTTTGTTTCAGATAGTCCCGATTATCGTCACTGTGCCAACCAATGCTAGCTCCCTTGGACCAACTGATGGGGGCATAAGATCACAGTATGCATAGGAATCAAAATGTGGGTTTTTTTTTCAACCAATTACGAAGTAGAGTGCTGTTGAGCTCGACTTTATCGAGGCTTAGTCCATCTCGATTCGATGGTTAATCGTTAATGTCAACTTCTTATAAAGACATCCCTACTGGAAACACCCATTTGGTTACCCTTCAACGAATAGATTCGTAATGCAAGGAAAAGCTGTAGGGATGGAAAAGTTGGGTATACCTGATTAGGCCAGTAAATTCAACAAACAGTTCGTAGGCACACCCAAAATGCTCCTCCAATACATCCTTCAACCTTTCTGCAAACGCAATATTCATCAAGAAAACTGATTCCAGCGAAGGCACAGAAGTAAAGGAAGCAGAATTTTTTTCAGATCCGTACGAATTACGAATACCAACCTCGAATGGGAACGATGGGCATGATGAGGTGGGCAGAATTGGTGGCAATAAGATGGTGGAGAGTGGTGGAGAAGACGTTGGGCCTGTACCCTACTGTGCTACAGCTCTTGTGTATAAACTCCAATTCCTAAATCGCACGCAAAATTACTGAATAATTGAAACACAGATATGCTTGCTTCAGCAGTGTATATATAGACTGATCGACCTTGCAAATTTCTGGCGAAAGGAAACTTCGAAGGACGAGGCGAGGATGCGATTGCGCCGCGTCTTCCATGTTCGGACATCCCCAACTGGGTCTAGCTCGAATTCACGATTGTCGCATGAATGCACAGTTTTCCAATCTGTTAAAAGCCTTTCGAAGAAAAGTTTGTCTCTTGCTCAAACTCTCAAAACTGTTGAATCGGCTATTGATGGATGTCGCAATCGCAAGTCTTACCTCGTACAAGCTCTTATATTTGACCGTTGAACACTGAACAAGATTGGTCTTTTATTTTCAGACATCAACAACGTTTATGGGTTGGTTGTTTATGTCGAGATGAAACGATACGGTTGGTTTACAAACGATGTGGTGATAACTCAGAAACAAAGTTTTGATAGATTATAACTTCCATAGAAACTCCTTTAGCAGACAAACGTCGCACATAATTTACCAAAAACATATATACATAGGTAGGTTCATTATCCAAGATTGGGGACGGTGGAGTAGTCTTCATCATCATCCTCGCCGTCGCCGGCGGGAATCTCTAGCCTCGGCTTCTTATGAGCTCCATAAAACTCCGCCGATGATTTGCCATAAGCAGTTTGATGAGCGGTCGGCAATTGAGGCACTTCTGCTGCCGCCAAAGCTTCTTCTTCCTCGTAGAAATTGAACCCAGAGAAATAGTCGAGCTCGCCAAACTCAAACTGCTCCTTCTGAACAATAAAAAAAAAAAAAAAAAAGAAAATCACCAGTCGTGAAATGAACCCATTATTCCTACCACTTTCATTACCTTGTTGTTGGGCGATTCGTAGTCAGAAAACTGCAGAAGTTCATCCACGGTCCATGACTTGGACGACCCATTGGCTCTCGGCGGAGATCTCAGATTCATCTGCTGAGGCTTTGGCTTCTCTGAGCTGTTGCTTTGGACGCTGTCTTCGTTCTTACAAGTCGACGAGCTCAGAGCCACTCTTATCCCAGCGGCCAAGAAACGCTGGTGATTCGCCGCTCGGCTGTTTGCTGAGTGGATGGGCTCGTCGCAGTCTTTGCAGAACAGAGCTCGATCCTCAACACAGAAGATGAACGCTGTCTTTTCCTAACATAAGAAGTATCAGATACGTTATTACATCGATGTCTACGAAGCAATCTCAAGAACGATCCAAGACTCACCTGGCAAATATCACAAGGGGGGAGCTTATTAGAGAGGCATTGAAGAAGCAGCCTTTGGTGTTTGCTAGCGAGCTTATTAGCAGCATGAACTTCGACGTCACACTTAGAACACAGAGCAGCCTCGTCGGCGCAGCAGATCACCGTCGCCTGAGCCTTCTCACACACATCGCACTGTATCTTCATCCCCTGTATCTCTCTCTCTCGACAAGGATGTGTCTTTTGTAATGATACCAAACGGAGAAAAGGGTTCTTGAATCTTTAATGGAGACGAATCAGTCTAGAGATGTAAGAAGACGAGCAGTGAATCTCAGATTACTTTTGGAGGAGAACGAAGATATTGCGCATCAAATTCTTGGACGCAGTTGAGACAGCAAAGTGTCCATGCAGTTTGTGGCTGTAAGAGAAGCAGCTGCGACATTATTAATTGCAATATGCAGTACTATTAGCCAAGACATCCCTTCTTTCTTTAGTTGGATAACTAGTGGTCGTCGATTATTGAGAATATGCCAAGTTTCTGCGTCTATTTATTGCACGAGCACCTACCGATACGGAAATTCATTTAGTTGGAAAAAGATGCAACGTTTTCAATATTGGTTGTTGTATCAGATGAAGGGATTATTATTACCTTCACTTTGTTTTTTGTTGTTCCTCGAAGTATCCCACGTAAAATCACGTTAGATTTCCAGATTTTGATTTTTTATTTTATATTTGGTTTCTATTCTATCTCCCATGTGTAATTCCATCGTAATCAAACTAATCACATATAATTGATTTAGATAAATATATAAAATGTATACGTAATCAGACAAACCTTTGGACAATCACGTAATAAAAGATCAACACGTTACAACTAATAAAACTTTAAGCTCACAACTCTATTACACACGAAATACTAAAAACGACAAAGACATAAAGCTTCGCTTCGCTCGTCGAGAGACAAATAAAGCATGTGATCATATGAATCGAATCACATCGCATAGAGAGATATAGATATGCGTGCATACAATGTATACATATTGCGTGAATATTCCAAGATCACTTCAGCTTTAAGGTGCGGAACAAAGCATCTGAAAACAAGCACGCCGCCGTTTTTCCAGTTGACGGCAAACCTGTAAACCCTAAGGGCAACCTTAACGTTGGAGCCAGAACGAACGGCAACTCGAAGATCCTCGTACAAACCTTTGAAGCAGCCCTTCATCTTATGCTTGAGATAGCTTCCGTACCCTTCTTCTTTCCTTGTGATGAGGTGATAGCTCTTGAGCATGGCTCTTCTCGACTGCAAGTACTCGTCTTCAAGGCGACGGTCGAGGTCGAGGATATCATCATGGTTTACACGAAGGGGACTTTTGTACGGACTCGATGCAGCGATCGGGCCAATTCTGTTCTTCCTCCTCATGGGGAAAACACACTGTCTTTGGGTACAAGAGAAGAGATTCTAAAGACTAGTTCGATTATTGTCTATATGTATTTGTGATATATAATGTCGAATGATGTAATAAGCTCGAGTAGTTGAACCATGCTTGAAATGTTTATTCTATTTTAATTAAGGGTTGTTTTTCTATTGCAACTGTAAATCACTATTATGTGACAATTTAGTATTGCCAACTCCACAAGCAAATACAATGATATACATTTACATGCAAGTATCATTGATCAATGTAGGCCACCTACTTCTTCCTCTTTTTTTTTTTTCAGGAAGAACTACGCTTACCAATTTCATCTTTCTTACAAAATATGAATTCAACTTGCTTTACGCAAGAACTTAAATCACAAGACTGCTTTTTATCCTGGATCGTGATTTGGCAAATTTATTACGAAAGAAAAACATGACAAGTTATTACATCATATTAGAATCTACTTCTAACCGGTCGACAACGTTGACGTTTTGCGAGTTTTCGTCGACACCTAAGAACGGAATAACAAAAAGCATACTGACCTTGGCCTGAGTGAAACAAATACTTTTAGGCTTAACGTTAAGGTGTTGAGCGTTTACGGCGTACAGTTTCTGTCCCAGTTGCTGAAGGAGAAGCAAGCAAGAACCTAGTTGAGTCGGTGAAAGGTGACTTTGCGCCGAGAACTTTCGACTGAGAACGAGTGATAGGTCGGTGCATGGGAGAGGGAAATGCCGCTGAAGTTGGAATTTCTTTAAACGTTGCTTCACCTGGAATTTGCTTATATGGTGGATGAGGACTTTCTTCTACTTGGCATCTCTGTCTTTTGGTAACTACTCCCTGTAATGTGAATTCATCTTTAGCACTTCATTTGGTTAGAACGGAAGAACAACCATGTAAAGTGAGGTACCTTTACTCTAGTAGATTCATCTAATTGCTTCAACATGCTCAAGCACTGAAACCTGCTTTGTTCTGAAAGCTTTAACTTGTTTTCTGCTGCCTCCAACTCCATGTTCTTGACCATCAATGACTCCTCCAAGTCTTTAACGACATCCAATAAGCGCAAAGAAGTTCCCATCTCTAAGTCATTCTTAAGTCCCTTGACATACTCTACCATGGGACCACGGAATTGTTTGGCCAAATCCTGGATTAGTTCGTCCATTTCACCCTCAGCCGAACTAAGTGCTCTTCCCACTTGAACGAACATAACTTTCAGGAGTTTCAGCATTACAAGGGCGAGGTCGCTGCCCTTGTCTGAATGATGGCATGCAGCAATATACTGAAAAGCTTTGAGGAAGTACTTTTTCATCATGACCTTTTGATCGGTTAGACTCTCTGCGATTTTATTGTGGTTGGCATTGACCTGAGCTTGAATGGTTTTAAGAATGCTGACGAGTTGCGTTAGCTGTTCTTTCTGTCTTTCTCTCAGGTCATTGCCTGCTGTAATGGCTCTACTAATATATTCTTTGCCCTGTAATAGAAGATAAGTGACTGATGAGATGGGAAAAAAGAGGAAGAATGGCCTGGCCCTTAACGAGAATACCTTGGAACGAGATTTGAAGTTCTATCTCAGCATATCTAAATGAACTATTCACCAGTTTAAGTTTCAAAATGGGAGGCTGATCATGGCAAAAGAAAATGCACTATCATCGCAATGGAAGACTTCAATATGAGGAATGAAGCAGGCCAAAACTATTAGCAAAGATAGCAGAGACAGTATTATATAACATGATAGATTACACTTTCAGACAATGAATTTCCGCAAATCATACTGAATGCAGACAGCGTAGACAGTCAAAAGAAAAATTTACTAGAAATGAACAAACATGAAACATAACATTATCAACGAAGAAAAGCTGTAGGCGAGCTTAATCAATAAGAAATTTTTAATAACGTCATTATTTTTCCTTACACTTTGAGGAGAAAATCCACTGTGTATGGAAGTGTATCTGCCTTCGGCAGCCATTTCATCAAGCTTCAATCCAACAAGCTTCTTCAACGGCGTCGCCAGCGATTCAAACACATCTTCGAACTTTTCGATAACAACCAAATACAATTAGCTCAAAACGTCAATTCCACGCGCGTACGACACAGTAAAGTTCTCATTAAACTGATCGATTAGCAGACGCATACCTCGATAAAACCAGCTCGGATTTGACAACTGAGCTCTTGGAAAGCGATTTTGAGGTGTTCGTGACTCGAAGCAATGCGTCGGAGCTTAAATCGAACGGTGTCGATCGACGGAGACTGCGACGGAATTCGAGATGCGGCGTGCAAGCGAGGCGAGAAGCGGCGATTCATCTCATCTAATTTGGCGCGAAACAGAAGGGGTAGGAAGAACCTAGAGACGCAATATCATAGCAATTGAATTGGAGAGGCTAACGCTAACGCTCAAATCAAACGCCTGAAGTTACAACTAGCATGTGTTATTTGCAATACGGTCCTTCAGCTTTTATGTTTAATCATATTCGTCGCAAAATTAAATTGATTGGTAAAATGCACGCCATTATTAGTAAACTTGCTTCATGTATTCATATCAAATAGTGTCCTTCATTAATCACATTATTCTAAATTAGCCCATTCGATGCTAAGTTCCACGCAAGTTTGCTACAGCCGAATCTGAAAAGCTGCTCGTGGAGGAAGAAGAACTGAATTTGCGAGATCTTCATTCAATCTCGGAAGCTGAGGCATCTTTCGATACGTGGGACCCATCTCGTCCAAGCTGTAATAGTATGCAAAACACAGTTCATTAATCAATGCAAGAAAAAATGGAGATCAATATATCTGCAGTTAATTCATGCATGGATGAATATATATATATATATATATATATATATATATGCATGATGCATTACTTGGTTATTATCTTGAATATGTTGTCCCTAGCTTGACGGAGAAGACCGATATTTTCATGTATCTGATTACTAGCGAGATTTGCAGATATCTGCTTGAAAGCCCAAGCGTTCTGCTGAAGAAGATGCCTAGTGGCACTACCAAGACTATCTGCACACACACACACACACACAATTTCGGTTATTACAGTTGGGAGTTTAAGACATATCATCAATCTGGGATTCTTGAGCACAACACACTGTGTTGAAGATTAAGCCTATGATTGTGTAATATTTACCAATGTTGTTGTAAGAGGTGGGGTTATTGCTGCTCTCGATGGGTAGCATTATTGCGTGAGATGCACCTAAGCGAGAAGAAGACAACGGTGGCTTTATCGAACTATTATTCTCGATTGCCTTGTCCTGCGATAAATCTAGTTTTTTATATATCGGTTCGAGGTTTTTTTACGGAGATAAGATTAGGGTTTTTTTCTTAAATACCTTTATTCGATCTTTGGCTTTCCTTGCATTCATGTCCTCCTTCCTTCGCTTGTTCATGTCTTTTTTCTGTGCAAGGTTTTGATAAACAATGCAATAAACGGTAATAGTCGAAACTTGTAGAGTAATAAAATAATAAAGAAAAAGAAGAACTCACGCTCATCCATCTGCATCGCAAAGCAACGTCGCGCACCGTTTTGTTCTTAAGCTGCACGGCGATCTTAGCGTATCGAATGATGTTCGACTCAGATGCATATCTGATCAAAACAAAAGTCGTGTCAAAAAAAGTTTGAGAGAAATCAAGAAAATTTCCATGTAATAAACCATTAAAAAGATTGATCTTTTTTTATTATTACTTGAGCAAACAGTCTTCGAGCATAGCTTGTTCATCATGAGTCCAATCCATGGAGATGCTCTGCTGATGCTGAAACGTGGGAACGCCCACTGATCTCCGTGTTATTATTATACCTTCTCCATATGCCTTACTAGAGCTAGCCATCAAAGACATAACATATATATATAGCGATTAAATTAAAAGGTTGTGATAATATGATATGGATGATCCCACAACTTTGTCAGGAGCTGCAAGAGAAAGCAAGAACCTTCAAAACTTATGGCCGTTCAAACAAGCAGATATTTAGAGGAGAAGATGATGAATAGGTAATAACAAGTAATTCTCTGCTAACTGTGATCAGTTTAACATGAGAAAGCAAAAGGAACAAGTGGAGAATGACGCATTATTGGAGGGCATCTTTTATACATTTTTTGTCTTTTGGCCTTTTTCTTCCTTTCGTAAAAAGAAAACAAAATTTGGAGTTTCTTTAAATATCTGCCTTTTTTTTATTTCTTGATTAGTCATTCATGAAGTGATACAAAAAGCTTCTAGGAAAATTTCAGTTACTTGGAGCTGCTTCGCTTATTAGAAATTAATGCCATAGATCTATGATCAAGTGGCGATTTTGTGCGCATAAATGCTTTCCACTTGTCTTTTATATTCGGTGAATATATGCACACCTTTATCTCAAAGTTCGTAGCTTTATTTTGTTCGACTTTTTATGTGCATGAACTAACGAGCTAGCTAAAAGGCGAAGTATTATTAATTCTTAATAAAATAACAATCTCGCATTCAATTCAAGCATATACTAAAAAAAAATAGGCCGTGGCCGTTATTTATTACATAATTATATCAGTTAATAGTGAAACCACAAATACCATCCATACATTCTTCGCCATTAAAACCATTAACGAGACAATCTTGAAAGCTCGTACACTCCTTTGGGCACTTTGTTTGCAGCAGTTTTCGCGAATAACGCTGATATAAGTTCTTGGCTTTAATGTTGTTCTATAAAACTGCTGCCCATGATAATCAGATTTGGCTACTTCAGGCGCCTTGGCCATGCTCAGTAATGGCCCAACTGTGTATAGAGTATTATAATAAAAACATTTAAGAGCATAAATATATATAAT
Organism: Craterostigma plantagineum; assembly: GCA_027422505.1. NCBI lineage: Eukaryota > Viridiplantae > Streptophyta > Magnoliopsida > Lamiales > Linderniaceae > Craterostigma > Craterostigma plantagineum. The sequence continues at coordinate 83,869 of JAPQWV010001091.1, forward strand.
GAGAGAATACCACACAACACACACACACACACACACACACACATATATATATATATATATATATACCTGAGGTACTTGCTGTAAGAACGAGAAGGGATAGGAGAGCTACTTTCATTACAGGGATGAGCATGGTGTTGCCCAGCTTCAGTTTACACGTATATGGTGTTTGCATACTATAGAAATCAGTTTGAATTTATAGAGTTTTCTTCTTCGTCATTATCATTCAGGTCTCTTACAAACCAACAACCAAACTATAAGAAGGCCAGACAGGGATCTGTGATCATCTTTGCAAATTGTGTTTTTGTCCAAAAATTGATATGTTTGCTATATCTTGATATAAAACTGTTTTGGTGGAATTGTGTATAATATAAGATTTGGATGATTTGAATGGCAACTTTCTCAGCATTGTTGGCAAACACTGATAAACCATAGCCGTCACGTCTATGGAAATCAATTAAGCAAGTCATGTGTGCTTCCTCGTATTTGTCGAGAGGTTCAATTTCGTGGCCCATTTCAATGACCGTAGAAACTGGCCCTCGTTTTAAATTAATTCGTCAACCTGCATTGATATAGCATATAAGCAAGTTGCATGGGAGTGCCACTATTTAGGAGACGAATCCTCGAATTCCTGGTGTCTCATGATCACAGTAAGCAGAACGTTTTGCATGTTCAGAGTATTTTGAATGGGCTCCCAGCGCATCGGTCCATATAGCCAGGCAACCTTTCACGAAGACGTCTTGTACATGGATGGTCAATTGGGCCTTGACCCGCCAACAATATCGTTCTGTAAGGACGGTTTTCTTGAGCTCGTGCAAGCAACTAAACAACAGTTAGGCCGTTGCCAAATGTTTCAACAATTCGATATATTCTTTCGTCCGTTTCACTGGTTGTTTACTGTTCGAAATCTGCCGAAAAGGTGATTTGCCCTACACTTTGCATGGATCCATCATATTATACTACAAATTAACAAGCAATTAATATAAGGCTTCTTCTATATGAAAAATCTGTGTGGCCTAGAATCTATGGATTTAGTGTTGTTGTTTTGTTTACAGCGCTTTGGTGGAGGTAAAACCCCTGATTTACAACTGGGGAGAGCATGGAAGCATCAACCATCACTAAATTAGATTTATCGAAGCCGACGTATTGGGGCTTCAGCGTGAAGAGTGGCACGACAATCGTCTCCAAAAATGTACGATGAACAGGAGTATATGTGCAGCTGTCACAGGGACTAGTCAAAGACATTGTAAACCAAGACAAGAATTTTATGCGGACTATGTTTTGCTTTTGGCTTTCTTTCGTTAACTGAACTCCCGAAGTTAATATTAGTCACGTGCATGTGTTGTTATTTCGGTTCTTGTCCTCTTCTTTTGTGGGGAGATCATAAAATTCAACTTGAAAAGAACACATAGAGACAATGACATATGTTCAATCTAAAGGAACATAGAGATTTCGTGGAGATAATAAAATACAATTTCAAAAGAACACAGAGAGACAGGAAAATATGTTCAATCTAAAAGAACACAGAATGATCGTGACATATGTTGGAATCAAGCAATATCCATCTATCTATCAAGCATATCTCAATCACAAGGAAGGAAGGCCAGCCGCCTTAACTAAGATGTCCGAAAAGGAAACAAAAAAAAGAAAAAGGTGTAATTTTCTCAATTATAGCCCCTCCGTGAATCAATCCGCGGGGCAGAGCGTGCCAGACCATTGAATCAAAGAGATAGGCTCGGAGGTGTGCGTCTATGCTCAATTCTTGGGCAGTTGCGTTCTCAGCTTTCATGTCGTAAGAATACACTTTCTCAGACGTTGCAAAAAGAAGAAGACCTCCATTTGCGACATTAAAACCCCAAACCATTTCATTATCGCAAATGGAGGTCTTCTTTTTGCAACGTCTGAGAAAGTGTATTCTTACGACATGAAAGCTGAGAATGCAACGACCCAAGAAGTGAGCACCCGCCCACCCCTCGAGGGCTTATCCCTTTGATTCCATGGTCCGACACACTCCGTCCTTGCGGAAGTGGTTCGTAGAGGGGCTATAATTGAGAAACTTACACCTTTTCTTTTTTTTTGTTTCCTTTTCGGACATCTTAGTTAAGTCGGTTGGCCTTCCTTCCTTGTGATTGAGAAATGCGTGATAGATAGATGGATATTATTCCTTATAGAGCAGATTGTGCAGCGTGAGAATGGAGTCTGCCTGGCACAGGAGAGCTGTGAAGGAGGTGAGGTCGCGTGTGGTAGAAGGAGAAAGTGTGAAAAGACGACGGCTAGGGAAGAAGAGAGGAGAAAAGAACCTTATTTATAATAACCTAACGGGCTAAAGAAAAAAGAGAGAGTAACAAGTCCATAGGACTAAGCCCATGACTAGATTGATCCATTTATAATATCTTAAAGAGCTTAGAATAGCCCACAGGTGCGGCCCGACCAACCCACATGTGCATATAGAAATAATTATAATAAAAATATTAATAAATGAAAATAATAATAAATAAATAAATAAAAATAAAGGTAATTTCCATGCTTCTTGGTCTCGATAAACTATATGGGGATTAGTGATGGATCATGAACACATTTTAATCAATTTTTAGGTCAATGATAAGTCCAAGACACCCAACCCTTAATAATAAAGTCCAGGACACCAAGTAGGGCTGAAAACGAGCCAAGCCGAGCCCGAGCATCGCCCGGCTCGAGCTCGGCTCGATTATGTATAAGTGGGCTCGAGCTCGGCTCGATAAACCATCGAGCTGCTCAAGCTCGGCTCGAAAAGCTCGGTTCGTCATATACAATTGGGCTCGATAAGCTCGACGAGCTATCGAGCCCACATACAAGCTCGAGCTCGGCTCGTTTTCAGCCTAACACCACCTTAATAATAAAGCCCAATGTCCCATATATTGGCCCGAGATTCTGCCTATTAATACCCCAAGTAGGACAAGCATTTATGACAAATTGGTACAGTCACTCGAGCTAGGTCCCACTCTTACGAAGCTTTTCCCGAAATCCCGTTCCCATTGTCTCTCTAGGACGTGACACGTTTCTCTCGTGACCTACAACAGGGGACCATCTGGCTGGTTCTGGTGGACCGGGACGACTAGAACATCAAACCGCCCCGGATCAACGATCATCATGCATCAAGACGAATACGACAGTGTTTGTATATGTCTATGTTGACATCAGATATTTTATTATTATACATTGCATGCATGCATATTTATTAATTACTCATTATTGTGGATCCATGTATAATAATAAAGGGTATATTGAATTCAGGTCCGGTCAGAACTTTAATTAAGATTGAGGCATGCCAGAAAAATCTTTAGTTTAAAGGACCTAATTTCTGTAAATTTTAGAGATAAGGACCTAACTTAAAGAGTTGTATAAAAGTTATATGAACTGGTATATGATATCGTTTTAAAACTTTCAACGTATTGTTATTTCAAGTGGTACTGCAAAAATGAACTGGTATCGGATAATCATTAACTGGTACCGGATGATCGTTTTGTGTTACAAAATTTCAACATATTGTTATTTCAGAGTAATGAAGTGGTACTGATGAAATCGGGTCATTAAAACTAAATTTTTTTCTGATATGACCTGAATCCTAAATGAAACTTTCGACGGGACCTGAAATGAGAAGTCCCCCAATAATAAATTAATCAGTAGCATGCGAAAGAACCAACACCGTCGTTACAGGAGCCCAAACATCCGGCGAGGATGTTATTGCAATATTGATTATTACAACACCCAACTGAGCTGCTTATGCTCTGCAGCAATTTTCTCGAACCAACAAATAACAACTGCCTTGTTTGTTCTTTGTTCTCATTCGTCGCCAAGCAATGCAATGGCCCAACTGCAAAAAAAACAACACACACATATCGACAGATAAAAATATTGTACCTACCACAGAGAGAGAGAGATATGGAGAGAGAGAGAGAGAGATAGGGGAGAGAGAGAGAGAGACCTGAGGAAGCTAGTGAAGAATTACGCAGAGACTTTAAAGGCATCTTCACAGTCTGGGAGAATGGCGGGGCAATTTCAAGTTCATTAAAGTCGTCAAGGGTGTTTCTGTAATTTAATATTGTAAATAGCGTTTTTCTGTTTGGCGGTTTCTTTCTACTTTTAAAACTGTATACACCTTGCGCGTGTTTTGGGTGTAACAAGAAAGCAATTCAATCAATTCAATTCAGCTCAAATTCTCTCAATAGAAATTCTGGCTTTGCAATTCTTCATGGTATCAGAGCCATGGGCAATTGGATTCGCTAGGTTTTGAATCTAGATTTTGGCAATCAAAGAATCAGTTCAGCAATTCCTTCCGTGTTCATCAGAGATGAGTTCGTTAGGTAGTCAAACTGAGGCTGTGACAGATCAAATGTCAGAGATGGATGAGGTCAGCTACACGGATACGACAATCCAGGTATGATGATCGTCTCTACTCAGCTGACTGCGACGAATTACTTGATCTGGAAAAGTTCAATGACAGAAGCACTTGAAGCAAAAATAAAGCTAGGATTTGTGAATGGTAAGTACAAAAAACCTGCGATCGATTCGCCTAATTACAGGAAATGGAAGAAAGTAAATAGCATGATTACTGGTTGATCAAAAGTTCAATTTCGAAGGATATTGTTAACAGTTTTATGTTTATAAATGAGGCTGAACTATTGTGGAATGAGATCGCTGAACGATATGGAACTTCAAACATTTTCTTCGATCTATGAAATAAAAAGAGAAATTACTCTGCTCAAGCAAGGGAACCATGACTGTAGTGGATTACTGTGACGCCCGGGGCCGAAGAGGGCGGGGAGTGATCGCCGGTGCTAGGGTGCACGGACAATGAGCGGCTCCTGGCAGGCTTCTAGGCGAAGGGGTACATGAACGAACCGATCCAACACCAGAATGAGAGGGATTCTGAGACTGACAATGTATGGGCGTGTCAGGCTAAGAATCGTATAAAAGAATTGATAGTACTACTCATATCACCAAGGTCGACCTACCTTTTCGGGAGTCCATCTATAAATCCGAAGTAAGCGTGCTTGACTTGGGGCAATCTAGAGCTGGGTGACCCCCTGGGAAGTTTCTCAGGGTGCGTAGTGCACGAAGCACGCTAAAAGGTTAAATGGTGGTACAGTGGGGCCAGGACTATCAGTCGGAGTGTGGTGGGCCCAACCCCACTATTCCCGGTAGGGACCGAAGCTATAGTGACACCCGGTATGGGACGGGTTGTTATAATTACTACAACAAGATTCGTAATCTTGGGATCAACTGGACCAACTCAAACCTGCTATTCAAGCTACTGATGCTGTTAAAGTCAAGATTGATCAGATAGAGATGGAGGACAGATCCATGCAGTTTCTCATGGGACTGAATGAGACTTTTGACTTGGAAAGGAATCAACTATTGTTTCTTGATGATCTGCCACAGTGAACCGTGTGTATGCCATGATTTCCAAGGCTGAGAAACACAGGGAAGTGTCGATGAACTCAACAGCAACGGAAGAGAATGCAGCAATGATGGTTAAAAATTTCAGCTCAGGAAAGAATTTCAGTACCAAGCAAGCCTCGAGGCAGGACAAATCTCAGCTCTTATGCAATTACTGCAAGAAATCAGGCCACATGAAGGAGGAATGCTTCAAGTTAAATGGTTTTCCAGAATGCAGTCTCTGCAAAGATCAGGCCATAAAAGGGAGGAATGCTATAAGTTGAATGGTTTCCAAACAGAAATGACTCAGGCAGAAAGGAGCAGAGCTTTAATCCACAAAGAAGGGTGATGCCTTACTACAAGGCCAACTCTGTGGAAACAGAGCTTGGAGACTCAAACACACCTGCTGATGCACAACTGGAAAGTCTACAAGCAACTGTATTGGAGATGATGAGGAGAGAACTGGCTAAAATGATGAAAGGAAAGGGAATCTGGACACCACTGAACCAACTTCAGTGAACTATGCTCACCTAGATGACTTCACAGGTAGCTCAATTCTCTCCAAATTGAATCTTGATGTGCTAGATTTAGTGGGAAATGAAAAGTGGTTGGTAGATACTGGAGCAAGTGGTCACATGTGCAACAATTTAGCTCTCATTACTAGTCATAAACTAGTGCACTGCTTTACCCCAGTATGTTTGCCAGATGGAAGTATCAAATCAGTTTCCCACACTGGAAATATACCTGTTTCAGCTGAGATCACTCTATATGATTGCCTCTATTTGCCAAGTTTTCGATACAATCTTTTGTCAGTAAGAAAAGCTGTGCAAGGACTCTCAGATTTTATTTCAAAATTTTCTCTGACTTTTGCTTACTGCTTGAGTTGCAGACTAGCAAAATTCTTGCAGTGGGTAGCGTGTACAAGGGCCTCTACATCCTAGATAGGTCATCTTTCACAAAGCCAGCAATCCTAACAGCCCAACAGTCACACACTTCACAGCTTTCACCTATCAGTAACAAATTCTGTTTAGTTCCTGGTGTAGCTTCTGTTGCAATTTCTATGAATAAGTGGCATTCTAGATTGGGCCACCCTTCACATCTTGTAATGAAACATCTTCCAGACTCTGTTTTCAATGAAATGAATGCTACCGATTTGACTGAATGCAATATCTGTCCATTGTCAAAGAAACAGAGACTCTGTTTTTCCTACAAGTGATATACATACTTCTCAATGCTTCCAAATTCTCCACCTAGATATATGGGGCCATATAAACAACCTTCACTATCGGGCTGTCATTTCTTCCTCACCATTGTTGATGACTATAGCAGCTTCACTTGGATTTTCTTGATGAAGTACAAGTCACAGGTTCCTGACATCTTCAGAAAGTTCATCATCTTTGTTGAAAATCAGTATGAAGGTCGAGTCATATCCATTCGATCTGACAACGGTTCTGAATTCCTTGGTTCAGCCTTCCAAGAGTTCCTGTCTGCCAAAGGAATTGCTCACCAAAGGAGCTGCCCTTACACCCCACAGCAGAATGGGGTGGTGGAAAGAAAACACAAGCATATTCTACAAGTGGCTCGAGCCCTTCTTTTCCAGTCCAAGCTGCCCAAAAATTTCTGGGGGAAATCAGTGCTAACTGCAGTACACATTATAAACAGATTACCACCCAGAGTTCTTAGATGGAAGACCCCTTTTGAGCTGCTACTTAAGAAGCTACCAGATCATTCTTATTTCAGGACTTTTGGCTGTCAAAGCTTTTGTGTCAGTCTTGATCCTCACAAGGATAAGTTGATCAAAGGTCCATCAGTGGAGTGTTTGTTGGCTACCCAGCTGGAACTAAGGGATACAAAATCTTCTGCCCATTGTCAACAAAATCATAATTTCCAGGGATGTTGAGTTCCATGAAGATGTTTTCCCCTCAGTAAGCACTGATAATTCTGACATTGTGTTGCCAAATATCAGCATTGGAGATCCTTTTGATGCTGAACCTAATGATAATGACATTGGTGATCAAGAGTCCTCTGGGAACAACCTGTTTGCTCACCAGCAAATGGCACCCACAGACTCACTGCCAGCTCATATCTTGGCAGAACAGCCTCAGTTACTTCCAACTTCAATCCCAGAAGTTTCAGCAGACACTTCAAATACACAGATAAATCTCAGACAGAGTGGCCGAGTTAGACATCCACCCACATGGATGAAGGACTTTGTAAGCTCAAATGCTTGCTCTCAAGAATATCATGGGCACATCAGGCAAAATTATCCACTTTCCATGAACAGCCACATATCATCAGGCTGCGACAGACCACGATGGATCGATGCAATGAAGCAAGAACTGAGAGCTCTCGAAGATAATGAGACATGGGAGCTTACTGATTTACCCAAAGGCAAGAAGCTGATCGGATGCAAATGGATATATCGAGTCAAGTGCAATGGCGATGGTTCTATAAACAAGTACAAGGCGCGCCTTGTAGCAAAGGGATTTACCCAAACTGAGGGTGAAGATTACAGCGAAGTTTTTTCCCCAGTCGCCAAGATCGTAACTGTCCGAGTTGGCAATTGCAGCTGCAAAATCATGGCCACTGCAGCAATTGGATGTCAATAACGCTTTCCTTCATGGGCACATTGACGAGGAAGTTTATATGCGTCTTCCTCCCGGTTACAAAGACGAGCAATGCACTCAAGTTTGCAAACTCAGGAAGTCACTATACGGCCTGAAGCAGGCTTCCCGGCAGTGGAACCTAGCTTTCACCTCTAAATTACTGGAATTTGGCTTTATCCAATGCGCCATGATCATTGTCTATTCACCTATCGTGGTGACAGTGATGCCTGCCAAATTTTTTTGCTTGTCTATGTTGATGATGTACTTCTCACTGGGACAGATGCAGGAAAATTGCAGGAGATCAAGGAATTCTTGGATCACGCGTTCACCATCAAGGATCTAGGAGCTGCAAACTACTTTCTTGGAATGGAAATTGTGAGATCAGGCAAGGGTCTCACAGTGTGTCAGAGGAAGTATATTATGGACATCTCCACGACACCAAGATGATTGAGAGCGCGCCTGCCTCTACACCTTTACCAGGTGGTCACTCCTTTGCTTCCTCAGACAAAAATACCACACTGCCACTCGATGATCCTTTACAGTTCAGGCGTCTCGTGGGGCGCCTGCTATATCTCAACTTCACCAGGCCCGACATCACGCATGTTGTGCAACAGCTGAGCCAATTTGTCCATGCCCCTCGGCAATCCCACTGGCAGGCTGCTCAGCACCTGCTTCGCTACCTCAAAGGCACTAGCTCGACTGGGCTGTTCTATTCCAGTGCTGCAGATCTCAAGCTCAGTGCCTTCAGTGACTCGGACTGGGGTGCTTGCAAGACCTCTAGACACTCCTTGACGGGTTACTGCATTTTCTTTGGGAGTAGTTTGGTTTCCTGGAAGACCAAAAAGCAATCCACAATATCCTGTTCAACAGCAGAGTCTGAGTACAGGGCAATGGCAGCCACTGTCCGAGAGTTGCAGTGGTTGTCCTACATTCTCTTGAATTGCAGGTGCCTTTTCCTCTTCCCATTCCGCTATTCTGTGATAATAAGGCTGCGATTTACATCACTTCCAACCCCGTGTTTCATGAGCGTACGAAGCACATTGAAATTGATTGTCATGTGGTTCGAGATCAATTCAAGAATGGGTTTATTATACCGTAGCACACCTCCTCTTCTCACAACCTTGCTGATGCTTTCACTAAGTCCCTTTCTCCTTCGGCTTTCCATTTTCTCATGTCCAAGATGAGCTTATGGCCCGAGGAAGCTCATCTTGAGGGGGGGCTGAAGAATTACGCAGCGACTTTAAAGGCCATCTTCAAAGTCTGGGAGAATGGCGCGGCAATTTCAAGTTCATTAAAGTCGTCAAGGGTGTTTCTGTAATTTAATATTGTAAATAGCGTTTTTCTGTTTGGCGGTTTCTTTCTACTTTTAAAACTGTATACACCCGCGCGTGTTTTGGGTGTAACAAGAAAGCAATTCAATCAATTCAATTCAGCTCAAATTCTCTCAATAGAAATTCTGGCTTTGCAATTCTTCAGCTAGCTAGCAAGAGAAGGGCTAAAAAAGCAATTCTAACATTGACCATCTCCATGTTTGATTAAGCTTGGCTGAGAAATGTGTATGAATTTATTTATAGAGTTTTTGTATATCACATGCGTCCAGAAGGTATTGACAAACGAGCGCGTCTTTTCTTTTATTCTGTCTCAAAATCCGACGGTAATAACGAGGGTTGATTCTGTATCTCGTCGTTATGGAAATTGGAAACGACCCATATGCAAAATGACCATACAGTAAATTATCCTCATCAAAACACATCCATATTGTAGGATAAGTAATCCATTTAGAAAATGACGACTCCAAGAATTTGATGGCTTTACCTTTCGTAAAGAAAAAAAGGTTTGGGAGCTTTTTTAATTATATACGTTTTCTTGATTAGTAGTCATCGTGAGATGCGATGATTTTTTTACTTCTTGTTCTATATTACATATCTGAGGATCTTTAACTCAAAGTTCATAGCTTTATTTGTTCCCAGCTTTCTGCGCATGAACGAGCCATCAAATAATATTAGCAAAGAGAATTTTATTTAATACTATACTCGCATATGATAATCTCATACATCAATCAGCATACGATAGGCCGCCCTTATTACATTAAATATATATATATATATATATATATATATATATATCAGTAGATGAATCGATATGAATAATTAATGAGAAACTTCAACTGTTTTGATAAGTGCAGTAATCATCAACACATAAGCCATTACAATGTTTACACCACAATCCAAATCGCTCATGCAGTCAGTTCGACACTGCAGCAATTTTCTCGAACCAAAGATTACCTTATTATTCCCAGTACTTATTGACTGCTGCCCACCATAATATGATGATGATGATGATGATGATGATGATGATGATGATGATGATGATGATGATGACTTGGCCACTACTTCAGATGCCTTGGCCATGCACAGTAATGGCTCCACTGTGTAAGAATATGTAAAGGAATCAAATAACACACCCACATACATTATATATATAATGGAGAGAGTATTATATATTACCTGAGGTATTTGTAAGCACGAGGAGGGTAGTAGGGCTGTTTTCATTACAGGGATGAGCATCATGTTGATATTAAATCGAGCTTCAGTTTATTAATCACGGTGTTTGTCACTTCACGAAAGAGAGTTTCAATTTATAGGCTCTCTTTATCACGATTAACCAAGCAATAACAACTATGAAGAGGCCAGACACCATTTCTGACCGTTTTTGCAATAACTCTCAAGTGTTTTTTTGTTAGGAAATGAACTCTTTGCTATGTCTTGATAATGAACAGTTTCGGTGCAATCTTTTCTAAAATTAGAAAACTATACCAATTGTTGATCATCGATCCATGTGAATGCTATGCAATAATTTCAACAATTTTGGGTCCCCATTCAAATACGATAACACGAACAAATATTCAACAAGACACAAGTACCGTTTTATTATCGGCAAGGCCAATAAATACAGATTTATACGACAAGAGAGCCACACGTTATTGCACCAAAAGACGAAGGCATAATAGTGTGTGTGTGTGTGTGTGTATCACAGGACGTTATTATTATTTAATCATCATATTATTAATTGGGTATTTGACTATTCACGGGTATTTAATTATTCATCGGGTATTTAATTATTCACGGACAGCGAATTAAAATCATCGATAGATAATTATTATAAATACGTTATGCTGCTCGGTAATAACAAGCGCCGTTGACGCAAACGCCGTCGCACCCCCGAGGAAATGATCAATGCACTGTAGCTGATTACTACACCGAGTAGGGCAGCTGCCGCCGCCGCCGCCGCCACCGCCTCCTCCTTCGCCGCCGCCTCCACCGCCGCCGCCGCCGCCATTACCGCCATTATTATTATTACTAATTGATGATGGCCTTATTTCTTCTACACTCGTCTTCCCCGCCATGCAATGATGTGCCCACGGCCCAAGTACTGATGCACCAATTAACACCGGAAATATACACACAATATATTCTCAGTACATATGTAATAATATACATATATATATCTACCACCAAGAGAGAGAGAGAGAAACCTGAGGCAGTTAGCAAGAGAAGGGCAAATAAGAAGGCAATTCTAACAGCGGCCATCTTCTCACGTTAAAATGCTCTGTTAGATGGATATTGGAATATTGGATGTGTGTGTTGAGGAAAAAGTGTGCGTGTGTGTAAATTTATGGAGTTTTTCTCAGGACAATTCGTACAAGAAGGTAATGACAAAAGCATTAGAATCGCAAGTCCCTAAGCTAATAAAGAGGGTTGATTGAATTCTGTATCTCGTCGTTACGGAAAATATAATGTGCAAATAATTCCATAAACAAGATCCTTAAACACGGCATATTTGCTTTAGTGTGATAATCCTTCTAAGAGAAAAATGTCAATTAAACGAATTATTTGATATCCGCGTCTAAGATAATAATAAGCCATATAGATAGCTCTTAGTTTTCCTGTAAGTCAATTTTCGCTTCTTTCTATAGAAATCGCGATAGGCAGGAGAATATTATGCAAAGAATAACCAAAAAGACATTTAACGTCATGGTTCCTATCAACGGGCGATATATGTCTGGTCAAACCTATATAATTTGGAATGTCAGTTTATTGCATTTATTTAAAAGCCAAAGTTGATAATAGAGTTCTATGAGAACTTTATTTGCATATCACATGTATATATACGTCCGAGAAGGTAACTGACAAAGGAGTGAAGTCTTTCCTTTATGCGGTGGGTGCTGTCTACGTTAATAACGAGGTTTTGGAATGACAAAAGAATTCTGTTTGTCGTCGCTATGGAAACGACCAAATGCAAAATGACTATTGCGCCGTTATTACATTATTACATGATATATATAAATATATATATCAGTTGACATGATCGATGAATAATAATAATTGGACTTCAACTGTTTTTGTAAGTACAGTACTAATCATCAGCACATAAGCCATTATTACAGTTTTTAACCCCATCCAAATCGCTCAAGCTCATACAGTCAGTGCGGGCACTGCATCAATTTTCTCCAACCAAAAGTTCTTCTTATTACTTCCTCCGACTTTATTTACATGTCATTTTAGCTCTTTAATTTTGTTTCTAATTAGTTGTCGTTTTACGGATTTCAAGACAAATATTTATCATATTTCCAATTTTAACCTTTTAAATATTATTAAATGAAATATATTAAAGACTCTTAAGCATTAATTAGGGGTATATTAGACATTTTATTCTATTTCTTAATATGAGTGTAAAAACCTTAAACGACACCTAAACAAATCGGAGGGGTACTTCCTATGTCCCGGCTATTCTTTCCCAAAGATTAGCGGACACGGAGATTAAGAAATCACATTATTTTAATATTATAGTACACCTTTTGAGGTATAGAGAGAGAAAAGTTATTAGTAGACACGCAAATCAAGAAGACTTTTTTTAATATTATGGTGTAATTAGTTTAATTAATGAGATAATTTTTTTACCAAAAATGGAAATGGAAGAATTATGTGGGACGCCCGAAATAGGAAGATGGAAATAAATAAAGTGGGACGAGAAGGGTATTATTATTATTATTATTATTATTATTATTATTATTATTATTATTGCTACGAAGTAGTAAAATGGAGAGGAGAGAGTATATATATTACCTGAGGTATATTTGTAAGCACGAGAAGGGTTAAGAGGGTTTGAATTTATAGAGTTTATTCCTCGTTTATGCATGGTCCCTCTCTATCACGAAGCAAGAACTATTACAATCGATCTCTGATAGTCTTCTTCACAGCAACTTCGTGTTTTTTTGTTAGGAAATGAACTCTTTGCTATGTCTGCATATGAACAGTTTTGGGTGAATCTTATCTAAAATTTGAATGCTAAACGTACCAATAGTAAGTTACAGTGGTGATCAATATCCATGTGAACGCTATGCAGTAATTTCGAATCTAAGTTCCTTTCTTTGGGTCCAATATTCAAGAAATTACAGCAGCTGTCTGTTACGAAGGTCGTTGAACAACACACAGCAGTTTTTTTTTATTATCAGACACAAACCGAACCATACAAGTTACAGATTTTCATACAAGAGAAGAAGACGAAAGCCAGACACTGTGTGTTTCGCATCCACAGCCGGGACGACGTTATTATTTATTTAATCATATTATTAATTATATATGCATCGGGTAATTAAAAAGGGCCAATTAAAATCATCATCCATCACTTATTATATATATACGTCGTCACTTCCCTAACAACCGGCGCCGCCTCCTCCTCCTCCGCCTCCTCCTCCTCCGCCGCCGCCTCCTCCTCCTCCACCGCCGCCGCCGCCGCCACCTCCTCCTCCTCCTCCACCGCCGCCGCCGCCTTCGCCGTAATCGTAAACTCCGTAATATTGCAACAGTTTTCTTGACGAACGTCCCAACTCATTATTATTATTATTACTAATTAATGATGGCCTTATTTCTTCTTCACTCGTCTTCCCCGCCATGCAATGATGTGCCCACGGCCACGGGGCAACTGAAATGCACCAATAACAGCAATAATATGTATATACACACAATTTATTCTCACTACATATGTATAATAAACATATCTACCACTAAGAGAGAGAGAGAGAGAGAGAGAGAGAGAGACCTGAGTCAGTGAGGAGGAAAAGGGCAAATAAGAAGGCAATTCTAACAGCGGCCATCTTCTCAACGTTAATACTCTGACTGTTAAAGATGGATATTGGATGTGTGTTTGTTGAGGAAAAAGTGTGCGTGAGTGTAAATTTATAGAGTTTTTCTCATGACATTCGTACAAGAAGGTAATGACAAAAGCATTAGAGTATTAGTAGTTCATTTCCTCGTGCGGTCTCCAATACAAGTCTCCAAGTAATAACGACGGTTGATTGAATTCTGTATCTCGTCGTTACGGAAATATGGCGTGCAATAATTCCATAAACAAGATCCTTACAACAACGCCTGTTTATTGTTGTCGTGTGATAATCCTTGTAGAGAAATTGACAATTCATCGAATAATTTGATATCAGCGTCTAGATAATATAAACCATATATAGCTCTTAATAATTTCCTTTAAGCCATTTTCGCTTTTTTTATATAAATCGCGATAGGTAGGAGAATGACATGCAAAGAAAAGCCACAAGACACTTAACGTCACGGTTCACGGCAACGTCGATATATATATATATATATATATATATATATATAATATGGCTGGTCAAACCTATATAATTTAGAATGGGTCACAGTTTATTGCATCAAATTATGAAAAATTTAAGAGCTAATTATAATATGTGAGGATTCCTCTATATGGTGGCTTAATGTGCGCTAGGAATATATTTGTAGCGGAGAGATCATTGAGTTATTCGTTGGTATTTCTTATGAATGTTTTATTGAAATCCTTGCTGCTAAATGCATCATTCAGATTCTTCGCCATAAACCCTCTCTGTTTCGCCCTCGATCACCAATGAATAACTCAATTATCGTACATCAATGTGAAAAACAGAAAAAAATTACATTCACGATGAAAGTGGAAGGCAACTACTAACTGTCATCGTAATCAAAAGGGTTGTTTTTGTTGGAGCTTCTTTTAAGGCTCATTTCATTTCATGTCCCCTTATAATTTTTATTTAGGATTCAGACCCTCTTGGTAAAAACTTTAGTGTTAAGGACCCATTTTTTGTCAGTACCACTTGATTGCTCTTACATACCAGTAGGTTGAAATTCTGTACCACAAAATCATAATCCGGTACCAGTTTATGATAATCTGATACCAGTTTATTTTCTTCAGTACCACTTCATTGCTCTGGCATACCAGTATGTTGAAAGTTTTGTAACACAAAACGATCATTCTATACCAGTTCATATATCTTTCATACACTTTTTACATCACACTAAATGGGTCCTTTAACCTAAAAAATTCTCAAATAGGGTCTGAATTCGAAATCAAACCCTTAATGGGGTCTGATTTCGAATTGATCCTTCTTTTAATATATTACTTTTTCTTGATTAGTCATCGTGAGATGTGATAATGCAAAAAAGTCTCAGATCTTTCATCATGTCGTAATCCAACCTTCACATTTTGCTGTGCTATGAGATGATTTTTCACTTTATCTTGTTCTTATATTACATTATCTGACGATCTTTAACTCGAAGTTCATAGCTTTATTTATTCCCAGCTTTCTCCGCATGAACGAGCCATCAAACAATGTTAGCAAAGACGGAATTTTTATTTAATACTATACTCACATATGAATAATCTCATATACATCAGCATACGACAGGCCGCCCTTACATAATGAACTGTTTTCGGTGGAATCTTTTCTAAAATTTGAATGCTATACCATATTGCTAATCATCGATCCATGTGAAATGTAATACAATTTCCAAACAAAGTTCCTCTTTTGGGGGGTCCCATTTTAAAAATACGATAATACGCCCGACATAAATTCAAGAAATTGCAGCAGGTAATAGTTAAAAGGTTGCAAAGCACAAGAAGACAACCCTTTTATTATCAGGCAAGGCCAACCCTTTTATTATAAGTACAGTACAACGACTGCTACAGATTTCATACAAGGGCCACGCCATTGCATCGAAAGACGTTATTATTTATTTCAGTCATATTATTAATGTGCATGCATCGTGTACTGATAATTAATATCATCATTATATATGCGTTGCTATTTATTATGCTGCTCCGTAACAACCGCCGTTGACGCAAACGCCGAGGACAGCCGCTGAGGAGATCGTTGCACTGTAGATGATTACTGCACTGAGTTGGGCAGCTGCCGCCGCCGCCGTAACCGCCATAACTGTAAGCTCCGTAATAGTATTGCAACAGTTTTCTTGATGAACGTCCCAACACATCATTATTATTATACTACTAACTGATGATGGCCTTATTTCTTCTTCACTCGTCTCCGCCGCCATGCAATGATGTGCCCACGGCCCAACTGAAATGCACCAATAACACCAATAATATATATATATATATATATATATATATTTATGTACACAATCATTTATAAGTAAATATATATAGGCAAAAAAAATTATAAAAATGGGCAAGTAAGTATATCATTTTTTGATTTTGGGTCTCTATATTGTCTGTTACAAAACTAGGTCACTATATATATATATTATATATATATATATATAGTAACAAAGGTCACTAGTTACAAAACTAGGTCACTAAGTATGTATATAATAACAAAAATAGGTCACTAAGTATGTATATAGTTACAAATTTGGGTCACTAATTATGTATATAATAAGAAAAAAGATATCAGTGACCCAGTTATTATATATATACTCAGTGTTTCAGTTTTGTAAATGACAAAATCGACAAATGGCATACTTAGGGATCCATTTTTATAATTTTGCCTATATATATGTATATATATACCACTAAAGAGAGAGAGAGAGAGAGGAAGAGACCTGAGGCTGTGAGGAGGAGAAGGGCAAATAAGAAGGCAATTTTAACAGCGGCCATTTCTCACGTTTTGAATTAAGCTTTGTGGGCTGATGAGTGTTAAAGATGGATGTCGGACGCGTGTTTGTTGAGGAAGAAAGTGTGGGTGTGTAGTTAAATTTATAGAGTTTCTCACATGACGTTCGTACAATAAGGTAATGACGAAGCATCATTATTCTCATGTTTTTTCTTTTGTTTTGTGGGTTGTGTAGCTTATATCATTTGTCACCACTAGAATCCCCAAGTCCTAAAGCTAATAACGAGTTGATTGAATTCTGTATCTTGTCGTTAAAGGAACTATAGCATGCAATAACGACGCGGAGAAGATCCTTAAACAGAGCATATTCTGGTGGATAAGTCCTTATGATCGCATTAAAATGACAAATTAAGGAATAGGAATGTAAGTTTATTGCACTTAAATTTTTTATAGTAATGATAACATGTAAGAATTGTTTAAATTTAGTCCAAACACTAAAAAATTAACAAATATTGGTATAGATAATTATTTTCAACGGGGTCCAATATTAATTGTTACTAAATAATCCAAACATACATCGTTCATTAGTTTTTTTTTTTTAATATCACTGATAAACGTATTTTAATACGTTTATTGTTATGTTTATTTGAGTTATAATAGGAAAGTTTTGATCATTCTATGCATTTATTGGCTCTATTTACACTCATTTAAATATTGTAGGACCTCCGAATGATTATCGAGAGAAAAGGAACGAAAACGAGGCGAAAACGACGCGAAAATGGCAAAGTTTGAAGCTGCCAGAAACCAGTCACGGCCGTGAACGATCTTGCAAGAGGCCGTGAACGTGGGCAGTGAGAGTAAGAAGAAGAAAGCCTCCAGTGTCACGGCCGTGAACCATGATGTAGGTAAACGTGAATGAGGACAGAAAGTTCAAAGGAAGGTGTCACGGCCGTGACTCATCTCGCACGAGGCCGTGAACGACGGCAGGGAGTTGGAGTAGCTGCACTCACGGCCGTGACTCATCTCGCACGAGGCCGTGAAGCTGGACAGAGAACTCTAAGAACTACCACCTCTTCACGGCCGTGAGGGCTTATGCAACAAGCCGTGAATCAAGGCAGAGAGTTCAACGAATGGAAATTCAACATAGTCACGGCCGTGACTGCCGATGCAAGACGCCGTGACTCACACCAGAGAGTCAATATTTAGGGTTTAAGCCGCCGTCACGGCCGTGAAGCGTGTTGCACGAGGCCGTGACTCATGCCAGAAAGTCAAGAAATAGGATTTTTAGCCGCCTTCACGGCCGTGAAGGCCCGATAAGAGGCCGTGAACGTGCCTAATTTCAGGGTTTTAGCCCATTTTCGAAGCATATAAGGGGGGCTGGCCTTAGAACTCAAGGGGGAACTTGATAAGGACGAAAACTTAGAGCAAAGAAGAGAAGGAAGAACACCAGAAGCAGTCCCGTGATTCGGAGAAGCTCAAGGGACGATCCGACGACGAAGCTACGCTCATACGATCGAGGAACGAGAGCTCCACCTCGGAAACGCCATATTCACTTCTTAGGGAAGTTTCTATGAGTTCTCTATCCTCGTTACCTTAAATCTCGTTGTTGTGACGTTCAATATGAGTAGCTAAACCCTCTTGTGTGTTTGGGAATAGATGAACGTTGGGTTATGTCGTAGTTAAGGCGTAGGATAATCGTGAACACGTGTATTCGACTATTTATCGATCTATGATATTGTTTCTTCGTATCAATATGTCTATGTGTTGATATGAATGTGTGGTATATCGTTTAGGGCGACAGCTAAATAACGATTAGGCCATTCATAGACGTTAGGATTCGAGTATAGGGCGACAGCAAATACTCGATCCTCGCCATCTAGTAATCGCTAAATTTAGATTCCCACGAACGTTTAGGGCGACAGCAAATCCGTGAGTGGGTAGGAAATTACTGCGATTTAGTCGATTTTCACGTAGGAACGATATTCCGTAGCTTTGGCGACAGCACCTAGCGGGATTCGAATTCCCGAACACATATTTGTCATCTTAAGTCACTTTTATTACTTCTAGTTGTGTTCCTTAGTTTTCCGATCTTTAAGTTGTTCTGTTAAGTTAGTTCGTAGTATAAACAAATCCTACTCTTTTATTTAGGCTAAATATCGATTCGATAGGTTAATACTAGTACTCATTTTATTCCTCGTGTTCGATACTCGGATATTCACTATAGCTATATTACAAACGATAGGTACACTGCCTATCGCGCGTGATTCTAGTTATAATATATTCGTTTTAATTATTACTTGACGTACTCGCACGATCTTTTATTTAAACACACACGCACGCGATCAAGTTTTTGGCGCCGTTGCCGGGGAATAGATTGATATTAGGAACACCCTAGTTCGGTAATTTAGCTATATTATTTTACATTTTTCAGTTTCTCGTTAATTGCGTTATCTGTTTCTACATCATTATTAGTCTCGTTACCTTTTCAACGTATTTGTCTAGTTCTTCGCTAATTTTTGCTTTCACTCATTGAAGGTACTATTTGACAGTGGATGACCCGAAGCCACCCATCAGGTCCCATTGTTGAAGGAGATCCAGATTTCGAGCGAAAGTTACGAAGGCAGCTCAGATACAATTCAGAAGGCACGGCTAGTAACTATCAGGAAGCACTGGTTAGCTACTCGGAGGACAACTCTCAGGAGTCGGCAGAGAATTCTCGAACCGAGGCATCTGTAGACGGTCGAGAGACAGAAGTCGAGATGGCTGAACGCAGAGTACCGGTCCACCAGGACCAAGAAGAGGAACAATCTTTACAAGATCTACTCAAGAGCGCCTCCCTCGGCGGAACTAAATCGGCGATCGTTATTCCGCCGATCGAGAACAACAATTTCGAACTGAAGCATGCCTGGCTTCAGATGATCTTTCAGACGGCCCAGTTCGAAGGAAATCCCGATGATGATCCTTACTCCACCTGAAGGCCTTTCTTACAGTAACAGACACCATTAAGATTAATGGGGTCCCGAGTGATGCGATCAAGCTGATGTTGTTTCCATTTTCACTCAAGTACAGGGCGAAGGACTGGTTGGAGATGCTACCGCCCAGATCAATCACTACTTGGGAAGAGCTACGAGCAGCATTTATCGGCCATTATTTCCCATTGACGAAAGTCTTGCGACTGAAGACGGAAATATCTCTTTTTCATCAGAAGGATTCGGAGAATCTTTACGAGGTGTGGGAGCGATACAAGGCGCTACTGAAGAGGTGCCCGCAGCACGGGATGTCGAAGGCAGCCCAGATAAACCGATTTCACGAGGGTCTCAACGATCAGACTGTCCACATGTTAGACGGAGCCGCAGGAGGAGGGCTTGTGAAGCTAAATGCGACCGAGGCTTGGAACCTGATCGAGGATTACTCAAGAAACAGCTTCATGAGGGGTAACACGAGGATCAAGACGCCAGGCGTGTTCGGAGTTAGCGAGGAGACGGCCACGAATGCCAAATTCGAAGCGCTCCAGCAACAAATTGCTGCAACAAACTCTCAGTTGCAGACAGTCATTGGCGCACTCCTACCGAAATCCGGGCAGACACAGCCCGTGAACGCCGTGGGGACCACCACGTCACCGACGCAGCATACGCCATACATACCCTTGTGCGGGGTTTGTGGAGCAGCCCACGAGACCTCAGAATGCCAACTTGGGCAGCCGCTGGAGCACGTGGACTATATGGGCAATTACCAAGGTGGCCAGCGAAACTTCCAGCCTCGAGCACATCCAAACTTGGCGTATGGGAATCAAAACCACCAGGGGCAAGGACCGCCAGGATTTCAGCCTAGACCATCCGGTTTCCAAAACGGGGCGCCACGTCAATATCAGAATGCAACCGCCGGAGGATCTGAGGATATGAGGGAAATGAAGGATATGATGAAGACACTCCTCACCAATTTCAGCCAAACCACCGCAGCCCATGAGAGCCGAATGACGAAGATGGAGGAGTACATGGAGGCGAACGACGTGCGTGCCCAGAACACGGACGCCTCACTCAAGAAGTTGGAGCAACAGGTGGGGCAGATGGCGAAGCAATTGGCGGGGCGTCCTCAGGGCTCACTCCCAAGCTACACCGAACCGAATTCAAAGGAGTACTGCAAGGCGGTGACTCTGAGGAATGGACGAGAACTGCAAGAAGTGCCCGCCAAGAAGAAGACCAAGGAGAACGCCAACTTCGAGAGCCACGATGAGCCCGAAGTGGAGGAGATCAGAGGCGATGATATCGAAAAGGCCGAAGCTGAGAAGGAAAAGGTCGAGCCTGAGAAAGAAAAGGGGAAGGAGATCGAGCGGCCGCCGGTGAAGCCATACCAGCCGAAGATTCCTTACCCGGCTCGACTGAAGAAGGACAAAGACGAGGCACAATTTGGTAAATTTATGGGTATGTGTAAGGAATTGCATATTAACCTGCCTTTTGTTGAAGCCATTACGCAGATGCCCAGCTTCGCCAAGTTTTTGAAGGACCTATTGACGAACAGGAGGAAACTCGAACATGTTTCCACGGTGTGCTTACGAGGGGAATGCTCGGCGATACTTCAAAACAAGATGCCGAAGAAGCTCAAAGACCCAGGGAGTTTTACGATTCCCTGTCTTATAGGAGACTTAGTTGTTGAACGCGCTTTAGCTGATCTAGGAGCTAGCATAAATTTAATGCCGTATTCCATGTTTAAGCGCTTAGGACTAGGTGAACCACGACCCACTAGGATGAGTCTTCAATTAGCTGATCGTTCGTTAAAATACCCTAGGGGTGTTATTGAGGATGTCCTAGTAAAGGTAGGTAAATTTGTGATTCCCGCCGACTTTGTTATCTTAGATATGGAGGAGGATGAGAACGTTCCATTGATTCTAGGTAGACCATTTTTAGCTACCGGTGAAACTATGATAGATGTTAGAAATGGGACGTTAACTTTGACGGTGGACGGTGAAAAAGTTACGTTCAATATGGCTGAGTCGATGAAGAAGACTAATGAGCATGATGATAAGTGTTACTACTTAGACGCTATTGAGCATGATTTTTTCTTTTCTGTACAAGGTCTATCACAGTTCCCCTACGAGCAGGATACACAGCAAATTTTGGCAATTGACGAGTGTGGGGAGGAAGTCGACGAGCCCATCATAACTATCGACGAGAGTAGCGAAGAAGACAAGGAAAAGAGCTCGGTCGAGGAGCCACCCGTCCTAGAGTTGAAGCAGTTACCTGACCACCTCGAGTATGCGTTTCTCGGAAACAATGGAGGGCTACCAGTCATCATTTCATCGAGTCTCGACGACGGACAGAAGGGCCAGCTTTTGGAAGTGTTGAGAGCACACAAGAAGGCATTGGCGTGGAAGTTATCCGACATCAGAGGGATCAGTCCGAGCTACTGTACGCATAAGATCCTGATGGAGGACGAGTTTAAGCCAGTCGCCCAACGTCAAAGGCGACTCAATCCGAATATGAAAGATGTCGTGAAGAAAGAGGTTATTAAGCTATTAGACGCGGGGATGATCTACCCTATCTCAGATAGCGCTTGGGTAAGTCCGGTCCAAGTGGTCCCGAAGAAGGGAGGAATGACGGTCGTCACTAACGATAAGAATGAATTGATTCCAACAAGGACCGTTACTGGGTGGCGTGTGTGCATCGACTACAGAAAATTAAACGACGCCACGAGAAAGGACCATTTCCCCTTACCATTTATTGATCAAATGCTAGAAAAATTATCTGGTCATTCATTTTATTGCTTTCTCGATGGTCTTTCAGGATATTTGCAGATTCCCATTGCACCTGAGGACCAGGAGAAGACCACATTCACTTGTCCCTTCGGTACGTTTGCGTATCGAAGGATGCCATTCGGTCTATGCAACGCTCCGGCCACCTTCCAGCGATGTATGTTGGCAATATTCGACGAGTTGGTAGGTGAGGTAATGGAGGTGTTTATGGATGATTTTTCGGTATTTGGGTCGTCGTTTGATGTATGCCTTGCTAATCTGAAGCTTGTACTCGCACGCTGCGAAGAAACGAACTTGGCACTAAATTGGGAGAAGTGTCATTTCATGGTTCGAGAGGGTATAGTTCTGGGCCATAAGATTTCCTCTAAAGGAATCGAAGTGGACCGAGCTAAATTAGAGACAATAGAAAAATTACCTGTCCCCTCGAACGTGAGATCAATTAGGAGTTTTCTAGGACATGCTGGCTTTTATCGTAGGTTCATTAAGGATTTTTCTAAAATTGCTCGACCCATGTCTAGATTACTTGAGAAAGATGCTCCGTTTGATTTTAACGATGAATGTTTGCATGCCTTTAATTTGCTTAAGGAGCGATTGATCGCAGCACCTATCATGGTCGCCCCTGACTGGGGGCTGCCCTTTGAACTAATGTGCGATGCTAGTGACTATGCAGTTGGGGCCGTGCTAGGGCAGCGTAAGGACAACCATTTCAGGCCGATATATTACGCGAGTAAGACGCTAGACGCAGCCCAAGCTAATTACACGACCACCGAAAAGGAGCTGTGGCCGTCGTGTTTGCTTTCGACAAGTTCAGGTCATATCTTATCCTATCCAAAGTTATTGTTTTTACTGACCATTCTGCTCTTAAGTACTTGTTAGCAAAGCCCGACGCCAAGCCACGGCTGATCAGATGGATCCTACTACTGCAAGAGTTCGATATTGAGATTCGGGATAAGAAAGGTGCGGAGAACCTAGCGGCGGATCACCTCTCTCGACTGGAGGAGTCCGAAATATACCACAAGGACGGAAGGCCGATACAAGATAGGTTCCCAGACGAGCATCTTTACGCGATACAGGTGGTAAGTGACGACACTCCCTGGTTTGCAGATTACGCTAACTATCTTGTTGCGAGGGTTCTACCAAAGGGATACACAAGTCAGCAAAAGAAGAAATTCTTTTCTGACTTGAAGTATTACTTTTGGGAAGATCCATATCTGTTCAGGCGATGTGCAGACCAGATGATACGACGATGTGTTGCTTCCCCTGAGACGACGAAGATTCTAGAGCATTGCCATAGCGGACCAACTGGAGGGCATTATGCAGCCAATCGAACAGCTCAGAAGGTACTGGAAAGCGGGTTTTATTGGCCAACGATTTTCAAGGACGCCCAACGGTATGTTGACATTTGTGATCAATGTCAGCGCACAGGTAATATCTCAAAACGTGATGAAATGCCTCAAAATTTTATTCTAGTTTCTGAGATTTTCGATGTTTGGGGTATAGATTTCATGGGCCCGTTTCCCAGTTCGTATAATAATAAGTACGTTCTGGTTGCTGTAGACTATGTGTCTAAGTGGGCCGAGGCGCAAGCTTTACCCACGAACGATGCTAGGGTTGTTGTGCGATTTTTACGAGCATTATTTTCACGATTTGGGGCACCTAGATGCATCATTAGCGATAGAGGCACCCATTTCTATAACACCCAATTTGCACGTACCTTAGATCGTTATGGTGTTAGGCACAGCCTGTCCACCCCTTATCACCCTCAGGCTAGCGGTCAGGTAGAAGTCGTGAACCGCGAGTTAAAACGTATTCTTGAGAAAACTATAGATGGGAACCGTAAGGAGTGGGCTAATAAGCTTAATGACGCACTTTGGGCGTATAGGACCGCGTATAAGACACCGATAGGTACTACACCATATAGATTGGTTTACGGGAAGGCATGCCACCTCCCCGTAGAAATCGAACATAAAGCCTATTGGGCAATTAAGTCATTAGATATGAATTTGGGGAAAGCCGGTGAAAAGCGGCAGCTCCAAATTAATGAGCTTGACGAGTGGCGTTTATCAGCTTATGATAACGCCAGAATGTATAAGGAGCGTTCAAAAGCCTACCATGATAACAAAATTAGGCACAGACGAGAATTTCAAGAAGGGGACCAAGTCCTCCTCTTTAATTCTCGACTTAGGCTTTTTCCTGGTAAGCTTAGGTCACGTTGGTCAGGACCGTTCACTATTACTCGTGTTTTCTCATATGGTACTGTTGAGATATCAGGTATGGGACATGGTACTTTCAAGGTGAACGGACATCGGTTGAAGCATTACCATGGAGGTGAGGAAGAATTAAGCGACAAGGAGGTATTATACCTCGATTTCCAGCTAGCATAAGAGACTACGAGGTACGTCAGGCTGAGACGTTAAAAGAAGCGCTTCTTGGGAGGCAACCCAGGTATTTCTATTTATGTTTTTTGATATATATATAAAATAAAAAAAATTAAAAAAATAAAAAATTAAAAAAAATCTAAAACTATATATATTAAACTAAATAGAACAATAATAACAACAATAATAATAATAACAGTAATAGTTAATTAATAATAAGTTTATTACAAACATTGAAGATGGGTACAACGCAGAGTCTAGAGACGAGATAGGAACGATAGTTTTACTTCATAAACGATGGTTACAATACCATTACAACGTGTGAAAGACCAACACAAAAGCAAATTAAAACATCGAATAACGCCAAAGACAGAACAATAGTTTATTTTGCTTCATAAGGGCGGGTTACACACAAGTGCACCTTGTGATAACCCAACACACGAAAGCAAGTAAAAATCCAAACAAGCCCAAAAGAAGAGCAAGGTAGAGTGATACCATATCTAAATTACGACGAATCCTTGCATACTCCTCACTCTCATCCTCACGACCTTGCTGCTGTCCCAATTCATAGTGGCTAGATAAGTCTTTCGTAAATAAGATTGTTAAAGACGTGGGTTTATGGTAGATGATGCTATTGTATTGTTCTACCACTGTCTATTTATAGGCATGAACGGCACAAAAATATCATTATCATACCCGGCAATCCATTAAATGATACAGACAAATTTTTGACTTGGAAGATTTGACGCCGCGTGAGAAAGTGATATTTCTCTTGTCGATTACAAGATTTTCCTTCGCGCAAATCATTCTCGAAAAAATTTGTCGATTGCGTGTCAATCATAGTTAAAATATATATTAAATAATAAAAAAAAAAAAAAAAAAATTATCAGTCACGGCCAATGATTAGCTAGTCACGGCCGCGACTAGGGCCAACTACAGCCACTGCCAACATTCACGGTTCGTGTCTCGTGAGTCACGGCCGTGAACTATGGATTACTCATACACTGCCCTTCGTCACGGCTTGTGGATAACAACTCACGGCCGTGACTCCGACGGTCTATATAAAAAAAATAATAATAATAATAATAATAAAAAAAAAGAAAAAGAAAAGAAAAAGAGAAAAAGGGTTGTCACGGCCCGTGTCCCAGGTGTCACGGCCGTGACCCTAACGGGCTTAACACACTGTCGTCAGTCACGGCCCATGAACCACGATTCACGGCCGTGACTTGACGGACGAGCCCTTCTCTGCTCGTCTTCACGGCTGGCGTGTGATACTTCACGGCCGTGAATGCTTCGATTTAACCCAATAAAACCCATTTCATCCCTCCATTCGACTTCTTCACACTAAACAACGACCCCAATCGAAAATCTCGTCTCTTTCACTGAAAAATCATCGCATCTCGGGCCATTTCAGACGCTCAAATTCCCGACGACCCCGCACAAAACGATTACATCCGCTTCAACGCAACTAAATCAAAGAGGTATGAGCTTTAATCTCCTCACACATTTTTTTTGCGAATGCAGGTATGTTTCGACGATTGGGATCGAGATTTGTGTTTACATTGCTTTCTCATTCTAGTTTTATGCTTTAAACGCGTTGGGATTGACAGATTTGTCGTTTTTGTTCGATTAATTTCGTGTTTGGGTGAGGAACCCTAATTTTACAACTTGGGGCTTTTCGAATTTAGGCCAATTTGTTGTGTGTCTTGCTCGTTGTAGTTAAATCTATGCTATAAACACGATGGGTTTGCTCAATTGGTTCAATTCGTCCGTCAATTTTCAATTTGAAGACCATAAACCCTAATTGAATAATTTGGGGATTTTGAAAATTGTTGACGAAATTGGTTGCGTTCGTATTCATTAGCATCGTTTCATCGTTTGAAGCCGTGGAATGTGCTTGGTTGATCAATTATTGCAATTAGAAGTAGTATTTTAGTACGTCTATTATGTGTTCGACAAAATGCCGCTTTGAATGTTTATATGTTCTTGCTTTGGAATTGTGAATTTTGTCGCTACGTTGGTCGAGTCGAGCTGTATTGATTATATTCTTCTCCCAACTCACATTTGGACTTTTAGGTACTATGGGTCGAAGCCGCGCATCTGGCTCATCGAGTCGTCCACGTCGGGGCCAAAACACGCCGTCACTACTAGAGGCTATGGGGCAGTTTGACGATGAGACACACCAGGCCCGTTACAACAGACTAAAGAACACGGAGTTCATCCCGACCGACCAAATTGATCACGACACGCTGGAAAATACAACATTGACCAGCAGGTGGCCGGATACCTGTCACTGAGTGGGTGGCTCGAGTTCTTCCACATCGACGAGCCGGGATATAAGGAGCTGACACTGGAGTTCCTGTCCACCTTCGCCCACGAAGAATTTGGCCGGAACAAGATCACATTCCGGGCGTTTAACACGGAGGAGGTGGTTACTATTAAAGATTTCTGCCGTGCAATGGGAACACCAGAGCTACCTTACGGGCATCAAGGACTACAAGACTTATACTACAAGAATTATCTGGAAAACCCGGATGTCCGACAGGCGGTTGGGCAGAGATTACGAGACCGGCGAGCCCCCTTCAGCGTCAAAACGTCGAAGGCCTCGTCGCTCAGGAGCCCCGGCCTGCGATATATCCACCGGCTCCTGACGACTTCGCTCACACCTAGGGGCGATTCACACGGCGCGATAGGCCTTCGCGACCTCTTCTATTTACTCAAGATGCAGCGCGGGGAACACGTACACCTAGGAATGGCCCTGAAGCACGCCTTCGCGGCACAGGCCGACGTTCGTAGCCACGGGAAGATCGCAGTAGCGCCATTTGTTACTCGGATCATCAAAGGCCTTAACTTATGGCCAGAAAACCCACCGGAGATGGAGATTGTGGGCGGGCGTAATCCGGTCAACGAGGATATGATGGTGAAGATGAAGATGTTGATCAAAGCGCCGAACTGGTCCCGCTCAAACAAGATTTACGTCTGGCACGAGGTCTATCGTGGGCAGACGGACCTGGGCGAAGAATTCCCTGAGCCACTACAAATTGAGGGTGTGGGACCAGATCCGGTTCACTCAGACACTGCCGGACCTTCCCATTCCTCCGGCTTTCACGAGGGCGAGTCATCAGGTGTCGGTCATTACGCGTCAGTCGCCGACTTTCAAT
This sequence comes from Craterostigma plantagineum, assembly GCA_027422505.1. NCBI lineage: Eukaryota > Viridiplantae > Streptophyta > Magnoliopsida > Lamiales > Linderniaceae > Craterostigma > Craterostigma plantagineum. The sequence continues at coordinate 112,095 of JAPQWV010001091.1, forward strand.
CATTGCGCCAAGAAATGCTACGCTACAACGAGGATGCCATTCGACGCGATGAGGAGACACGACGGCGCCAGGAAGAGTATGAGCGTCGAAACGAGGAAGCTCACCGACGCTACCGCGAGGAGCAACAGCGCTATGAGCAGGCCCTTAAAGCCATGGACGATGCGGTCAGGCGATCGCAGGAGTCACTGGCATTCCTTCGCCCTCGGCAACCCTCACCACCACCACCACCTTAGTTCCAACTGCAGTTGGGATTTTTCTTTTGTAAAACACTTTGTGTGTTTGGTCTAGTCATCCAGACACTTTTGATGATTATGACTCGTTTTGCTGTTTACTTCTTATTTCCATCGTGCGTTTAATTTTCTTTTCAGTGTTTTCAGGAAACGTGTCACAATTTACGCCACTACAACCCAAATTTTCACAATCAGTGAAGCAATCATATTCAAACTATATCAAATGATGGAGGCAGGGCCACGCCAATTTTTCAGGGGAGTCACGTTCTTTTCAATTTCTTTTACCTTCCTGTATTTATTTTACACGTTGAGGACAACGTGAATCTTAAGTGTGGGGAGGGGGAATTGTGTTGGGAATTTTGTTGAAAAGTTACGTGAAAAATTTTTTTTTTAGGTGCTGTGGTTATTAAATCTATAAAAGTCTGGCATGATTGTTTGCGTTCATCTCAATGTGGATTGCATATTAGGGAGTCTAGTGAGCGACAAAGACACGCATCAGTGATTTAATCTTTTCAGCATGAATAGATATAGTGCTACTTTGAGAGATTCACACACATAACCCATGTTCCGTTGTGAGAGTTTGAGCTGACGAGCTTTTGCTCATTTTTCTTGGTTGTGTGAGTAGTGCATAATTTACGTCTCTCTAGAACTTGCTTGTTTGATACGCATTGAAATTGCTTATAGTATGTTTTGTATGAATATGACGAAGGCATTAGGAAATAAGTCCAGGGCCAAAGTTTCCAACCACGACTGATCACCGTAGTTAGCCACTTTGAGCCTAAGCCTATTTATTTCTTACACTTCGTATATCATAAGCCACTAACCTAAATCAGCCTCCAGAGATCATCTGAACCCGAGTTAAGCAGAAGTGAAAGTCGAAATGTCAAAGTCGAAAAGCGTAGTCGGATGACGTCTCAAGACAACGTCAAAAGCAGTCAAGAAACCCCTCTTCAATGGCGTAAGGGCAGCACACCGCAATGCGAAAGGTTATTAATAAAAAAAAAAAAAAAAAAAAGAAGAGAAATTGTGTGGCTGCTGGGAAACAGAAGCAAGAAGAGGATGAACTGTTGCGAAAAGAAAGAAAGAACCTTTCCTTCGATAATCTTCCAGTCTCGTGAATTCCACATCATCTTTCATTTCGAGACTTGGGAGAAGAAAGGCTTAGTGGAACGCAGCAGAAATAAGAGGAATATGAAGACGGCGTAACTAAAAAGGCTAATTCTTGGCGCGCTTTAGACAATGACATGGAGACCGACACGACTGCTACTCATATGTGATTCCACTACCCATTCATTACTTTCTGGAACCATTTAACCCAAAAAGACCTTCTGATTCATGTTAACTGCTTTAAGTTGTAGACGTGCGATTGACTAGCAAGCATATGGTAGAGACTAGATTATTGCATGAATTGAGCGATTCACAGATTTATTAGCCTATACACTGAGTGATTTGAGTGAATCCCTGTGAGGTGTGGATCTCGATTAGTAGTGCTAATGAAATTCGTGTCGATTAGTGCTGATTATTGTTGCAGTGTCTATAATTGCTTGCTTAATTCCTATTTGTGTTTTCCATCTGCGTTGGTGAATTGTGAATGGTCGTGCCGTTATCTTAATAACCTTTTCTTGCTTCTAATTTGCTTGAGGACAAGCAAAAGCTTAAGTGTGGGGAGGTTTGATAAACGTATTTTAATACGTTTATTGTTATGTTTATTTGAGTTATAATAGGAAAGTTTTGATCATTCTATGCATTTATTGGCTCTATTTACACTCATTTAAATATTGTAGGACCTCCGAATGATTATCGAGAGAAAAGGAACGAAAACGAGGCGAAAACGACGCGAAAATGGCAAAGTTTGAAGCTGCCAGAAACCAGTCACGGCCGTGAACGATCTTGCAAGAGGCCGTGAACGTGGGCAGTGAGAGTAAGAAGAAGAAAGCCTCCAGTGTCACGGCCGTGAACCATGATGTAGGTAACCGTGAATGAGGACAGAAAGTTCAAAGGAAGGTGTCACGGCCGTGACTCATCTCGCACGAGGCCGTGAACGACGGCAGGGAGTTGGAGTAGCTGCACTCACGGCCGTGACTCATCTCGCACGAGGCCGTGAAGCTGGACAGAGAACTCTAAGAAACTACCACCTCTTCACGGCCGTGAGGGCTTATGCAACAAGCCGTGAATCAAGGCAGAGAGTTCAACGAATGGAAATTCAACATAGTCACGGCCGTGACTGCCGATGCAAGACGTCGTGACTCACACCAGAGAGTCAATATTTAGGGTTTAAGCCGCCGTCACGGCCGTGAAGCGTGTTGCACGAGGCCGTGACTCATGCCAGAAAGTCAAGAAATAGGTTTTTTAGCCGCCTTCACGGCCGTGAAGGCCCGATAAGAGGCCGTGAACGTGCCTAATTTCAGGGTTTTAGCCCATTTTCGAAGCATATAAGGGGGGCTGGCCTTAGAACTCAAGGGGGAACTTGATAAGGACGAAAACTTAGAGCAAAGAAGAGAAGGAAGAACACCAGAAGCAGTCCCGTGATTCGGAGAAGCTCAAGGGACGATCCGACGACGAAGCTACGCTCATACGATCGAGGAACGAGAGCTCCACCTCGGAAACGCCATATTCACTTCTTAGGGAAGTTTCTATGAGTTCTCTATCCTCGTTACCTTTAAATCTCGTTGTTGTGACGTTCAATATGAGTAGCTAACCCTCTTGTGTGTTTGGGAATAGATGAACGTTGGGTTATGTCGTAGTTAAGGCGTAGGATAATCGTGAACACGTGTATTCGACTATTTATCGATCTATGATATTGTTCTTCGTATCAATATGTCTATGTGTTGATATGAATGTGTGGTATATCGTTTAGGGCGACAGCTAAATAACGATTAGGCCATTCATAGACGTTAGGATTCGAGTATAGGGCGACAGCAAATACTCGATCCTCGCCATCTAGTAATCGCTAAATTTAGATTCCCACGAACGTTTAGGGCGACAGCAAATCCGTGAGTGGGTAGGAAATTACTGCGATTTAGTCGATTTTCACGTAGGAACGATATTCCGTAGCTTTGGCGACAGCACCTAGCGGGATTCGAATTCCCGAACACATATTTGTCATCTTAAGTCACTTTTATTACTTCTAGTTGTGTTCCTTAGTTTTCCGATCTTTAAGTTGTTCTGTTAAGTTAGTTCGTAGTATAAACAAATCCTACTCTTTTATTTAGGCTAAATATCGATTCGATAGGTTAATACTAGTACTCATTTTATTCCTCGTGTTCGATACTCGGATATTCACTATAGCTATATTACAAACGATAGGTACACTGCCTATCGCGCGTGATTCTAGTTATAATATATTCGTTTAATTATTACTTGACGTACTCGCACGATCTTTTATTTAAACACACACGCACGCGATCAATCACCATACATCTATTAGCTTGAAGAACTCAATTTTCGCACCAAGGGAAGAAATGCAAATCATATTCAAGATAAAACTATCCAAGACAACTACCAAGTAGATAAAACTATCCAAGACAACTACCAAGTAAATATCGCTCACCATCTTATTCATTCTTCGTAAAATTACATTAAACCGAGCAAGTAAAAACAAAATTTCCCAAAAAAATAAAACAGTCTTTGTAAAGGGCTTGCTTCCGTTTCACTTCATTCTCCTCGCCGTGGGCGGTGGCACCGAAGGCCCGAACTTCAGCATCTGTTTGTAGTGCAGCCACGGCTTCACACACCACCACGGCATCGTACGTCCCCGCACCTCCGCCTCGATGGGCGGCGGCCGAAGCCGAGATCTTGAGGAAGTACTTAATCCCAGAAACCACCTGCTTCTCTGCTGCTCGACCACGGCATTATCTTCACAACTGTACACAGATCCTAAGATAGGTTCGTAGTGGTTGAACCAGTCTCTTCGAGAGGTCTATGATAAGTTGCGCCCGAGTCAAGAAGCCATATATCATCATACGACTTTCTGCTCTCCGTTGAGATAGCTGCTTCGCTACACAATACGTCTCACCTGACGCATTTGCCAGATTTCCTTGAGGAATGGAGTTCTTCAGGCTCCAACAATCCTTCTTCAAGTGACCCTTCTTTCCATAGTGGTAGCATTTGATATCCTTCTTCTTACTTCTTGATTTTTCCCTGCCTTGAGTGTGACTCCCACTTGAACCACGTTCCGTTGATCTCCCTCTCATCACCGTCAAAGCTTCGACCTGTTGAGATCCTGCTTGCTGGTCCTCTTTTTTCTTTCGCCGATTTTCTTCTTCGAGACAGCAGATGCGATGTTGTCAAAGACCAGAGTATCGGTGATTTATTTTCTTCTTTTTTTGTGTTGAGACATCTGCAGGCTTATTCGTCAGGTTGATGATGAGTTGATCATACGAATCAGGCAGACTTTGAAGTAGAATTTCTGCACGCTCTTGAGACGCTATTTTATACCCCAATGATGTTAGCTGGAAAAATAGAGTATTCAAGACGTTGAGATGCTCCGTCACTGAAGTAGATTCTGACATTCTCAAGGTGTACAATTTTCTCTTCAAGAAAATTTTGTTGTGTAGCGACTTCGTTTCGTACAGATTTGTTAGATGGTCCCAAATCTCCTTTGCCGTTTTCTTTTCTTCGACGCTGGACAATATCTCATCTGCTAGTGCCAGATGAAGATTTGCGACAGCGCTTCCGTCCATCTCGTTCCATTTCTTTTCGTCTGTCACCGTGGCTGGTTTTCCATCGATAGCCTCCAGACAGCCGTCCTTTTGCAAGACCGCCTTTATCTTTAATTTCCACAGTGAGAAATTTCTCCCGTTGAACTTTTCGATATCAAACTTCGCCGCCATAATTTCTGCTCAGTCGTGAACGATAACTCCGGACGAGGTTACAGCAGATAATTATTGAACGCGTACCGACGTTTTCGTCACCGTAACAAGGGCAGTACAATATCTATTATTTTCTGATGTGGAGGGTCCACGTTAGTGGCAACCACAGAGCATACGATAAATAGATATATAAAACCCAAGCTCGGCTCTGATACCAATTGTTGGCGTGGGCAGCGGACCCGGTCGAGTAAACAGCGGATAATATTTGAGTAATTAAAGATAAAATGTGGACACGAGATTTAACGTGGAAAACCCCCAAATAAATCGGGGTAAAAACCACGGGTAAGGAAGAAGAATTCACTATAGAGGAATATATAAGAGTTATAACCTCTCAATCTATAAAAGGAGAAAACCCTCAACCTCTCTCTTTATAGTCGGAGAAAATACCGACAAACTCTCTATTTTTATTCTCTCTTCTCTCTATTAATTTTCTTCTCTGTCTGGGATGAGATTTGCACTGCATCGACCCTCATATTTATAGGCAAAATCCACGGCATGTGAACAGATAGAAAAGCTTGAGCAGACAAAAGTGAATGCGGCGCCATTCTTCTCTTTGGCATTCTTTTGACTATTCAAACTGACATGTGCCTTTTTATTATTATATTTTGTCGACAATCTCCCACTTGAAGATTTGATTGAGGATCAATCGGATCTTCACACCATTCTTTCTTCCTCACCTTTCATGTTGCTTACGTCTCCGTTAGGCCACTTGAGGAACGACACCAAACGAACTTATCAGTGTTGACCGCCTTTGTCAAAAAATCTGCTAGGTTATCTCTCGTATGAATTTTCAACATATCTACCGTGCCCTCTTCTCTACTTTCTCACGACGAGTGATACTGGACTCGTATGTGCTTAGACCTGGAATGAAAAGCTGGATTGCTTGCAAGATGCAAGGCACTCTGACTGTCACAGAACAGGGGAATATTCTCCTGTCCGTGCCAAGTTCCTCCATGATCATTTTCAACATATCGCCTCTTTACTTGCATGTGTAGCTGCAACATATTCTGCTTCAGTTGACGTCGCGACAACGGACTGAAGTTTTGATACCCAGCTTACGGCTCTGCCAGTAAGAGTGAACACATATCCCGTGGTAGATTTGCTTTTATCAAGATCACCTGCATAATCAGAGTCAACATACCCTCTGACAGTAAAGTCTACTCCTCCATAACATAATGCAACATCTGAGGTTCCTTAGATATATCGTAGGATCCTCTTCACCGCGTTCCAATGCTCTTTGCCCGGATTCGCCATGTACCGACTTACTACTACTACTCCCACTGCATGTGCAATGTCTGGCCGTGTACAAATCATCGCGAACATAAGACTTCCCACCGCTGATGCATACGGTACTCGAGACATTTCCATCCTCCCTTCTTCACTGCTAGGACTCATACTTGAGGATAATTTAAATTAACAAGAAGTGGGGTAGAAATTGGCTTACAATCTTGCATATTGAAGCGTCGCAAGACCTTCCTCAGATAATTCTTCTACGAAAGCCAAATCTTCTTGTTGTTTCTGTCTCGGTAAATTTGCATCCCTAGAATCTTGTTTGCTGGTCCCAAGTCCTTCATTTCAAATTCCCTAGCCAACTGTGCCTTGAGTTCTTCAACACGATCTTTGTTGGGGCCTGCTACCAACATGTCGTCAACATACAACAGTAATATGTTAAATTTATTTTCACCAAACCTCTTGAAATATGCACAAGGGTCTGCATTCAATCTGCTGTATCCAAGGCTCATGATGAAGGAATCAAATCTCTTATACCAACACCTCGGTGCCTGTTTGAGACCGTATAGAGATTTGTTCAACCTGCAAACCAAGTTCCGTTTTTCTTTGTCTTCAAAACCTTCTGGCTGGAGCATAAATCTCTTCTTCAAGATCTCCATGAAGAAAGCCGTCTTCACATCTAGTTGCTCTAGATGTAGGTCGAATGTAGCACACATCGCCAGGAGTACCCGAACAGTCGTCAGTCGAACCACAGGTGAAAATATCTCGTTGAAGTCGATGCCTTCTTTCTGACCGTAGCCTTTAACCACCAGTCGTGCACGAAACCGCTCTACTTGATCATCGCTGTTCCGCTTGATCTTAAAGACCCATTTATTGCCGATTGCCTTTCTGCCATTCGGTAGTGGCACCAGCTCCCAAGTCTTTTTTTCCGTAGAGCTTCCATTTCATCTTGCATTGCCGCCAACCACTGATCTGCATCTGAACTGTTCAGTGCTTCTTGAAGAGTTGATGGCTCTCCCTCATCAGTTAGAAGACAGTATGCAATGTTGCTGTCCATGTCGTAATCTTCATGCCAGGATGGTGCGGCTCTTTTGCGTGTGCCCCTTCTAACTTCTGGCTCTGAAGATTCGCTTGGCCCTTCCTCGTGCTCCGGTGCTGCTTCAGAAGAATCTTGTTCGATAGACTTCCCTTTCGCCTGAATCGTCATAGTCCCTGAGCGTTCCTTGTAGTGCTATCATTTTCTTCGATTAGTTTATCTTCTAAGAAGATAACTTCCCTGCTGATGACAACCTTGTGGGCAGTGGGATCCCACAGGCGATACCCTTCTCACACCATCAGCATACCCCAAGAACAAACACTTCCTAGATTTCGGATCCAACTTCGTAGTTTCTTGGGCGTTGTACATCACGTACACAGGACTTCCAAATACATGGAGTTTGGAATAATCCGCTGGTTTTCCGGTCCACATCTCCATCGGCGTCTTCTGATCAATTGCCGTTGAGATCGATCGATACGTAGCGATCGAGTGCAGGCGGTGTTGACTGCTTCTGCCCAGTATGATTTTTCCAGACCTGCAGCTCCCAACATTGCTCTTGTTCTCTCCAACAGAGTCCTGTTTATCCGCTCCGCCACTCCATTTTGTTGTGGAGTATACGCCGTAGTGAAGTGCCTTTTGATGCCTTCTCTTTTGCAAAAGCTATCAAATTCCCTACTAGTGTATTCTCCTCCATTATCAGTCCTCAAACATTTGATCTTCTTTCCTGTATCAAGTTCGACCCGAGCCTTGAAATTCTTGAAGGTAACGAACACATCTCCTTTGCTCTTGATGATATACACCCAACATCTTCGGGAGTAATCGTCGATGAATGACACGAAATACTTCCCTCCTCCTCGGGATGAAACCGGTGACTGCCATACATCCGAGTGAACCAATTCTAGAATACCGTTGCTTCTGGAATTTGATGTGTTGAATTGTAGCCGATGCTGCTTGTTTGCTACGCAATGCTCACAGAACGGTAATGACACCTCGTGAGACCCCGAAAGTAGATTCTGGCCCGCAAGAATTTTCATTCCTTGTTCCGACATATGCTCGAGCTTTTGATGCCATAGCATGGTAGATCTTTCCGTTGAATTTTCCGAAGCCACAGACGCTTCGCCTTCTTGCACCGTCTCTCCCAACAGCATATACAAATTTGCAGCAGCCTTTCACCTTTCATGACTACAAGTGCTCCCCGGAATATTTTCATTATTCCTCCCCGAACTTTGATTTCACAGCCAAGATCATCAAGTTGTCCCACAGACAATAAATTCTTCAGACCTTCCACGTGTCGCACTCCTTGAATAGTGCGAACTGTACCGTCGTGCAACTTCAACCTCACGGTTCCCACGCCTACGATTTTTAAGGCATTATCTTCACAACTGTACACAGATCCTAAGATAGGTTCGTAGTGGTTGAACCAGTCTCTTCGAGAGGTCATATGATAAGTTGCGCCCGAGTCAAGAAGCCATATATCATCATACGACTTTCTGCTCTCCGTTGAGATAGCTGCTTCGCTACACAATACGTCTCCACCTGACGCATTTGCCAGATTTCCTTGAGGAATGGAGTTCTTCAGGCTCCAACAATCCTTCTTCAAGTGACCCTTCTTTCCATAGTGTAGCATTTGATATCCTTCTTCTTACTTCTTGATTTTTCCCCTGCCTTGAGTGTGACTCCCACTTGAACCACGTTCCGTTGATCTCCTCTCATCACCGTCAAAGCTTCGACCTGTTGAGATCCTGCTTGCTGGTCCTCTTTTTTTCTTTCGCCGATTTTCTTCTTCGAGAACAGCAGATGCGATGTTGTCAAAGACCAGAGTATCGGTGGATTTATTTTCTTCTTTTTTTGTGTTGAGACATCTGCAGGCTTATTCGTCAGGTTGATGATGAGTTGATCATACGAATCAGGCAGACTTTGAAGTAGAATTTCTGCACGCTCTTGAGACGCTATTTTATACCCCAATGATGTTAGCTGGAAAAATAGAGTATTCAAGACGTTGAGATGCTCCGTCACTGAAGTAGATTCTGACATTCTCAAGGTGTACAATTTTCTCTTCAAGAAAATTTTGTTGTGTAGCGACTTCGTTTCGTACAGATTTGTTAGATGGTCCCAAATCTCCTTTGCCGTTTTCTTTTCTTCGACGCTGGACAATATCTCATCTGCTAGTGCCAGATGAAGATTTGCGACAGCGCTTCCGTCCATCTCGTTCCATTTCTTTTCGTCTGTCACCGTGGCTGGTTTTCCATCGATAGCCTCCAGACAGCCGTCCTTTTGCAAGACCGCCTTTATCTTTAATTTCCACAGTGAGAAATTTCTCCCGTTGAACTTTTCGATATCAAACTTCGCCGCCATAATTTCTGCTCAGTCGTGAACGATAACTCCGACGAGGTTACAGCAGATAATTATTGAACGCGTACCGACGTTTTCGTCACCGTAACAGGGCAGTACATATCTATTATTTTCTGATGTGGAGGGTCCACGTTAGTGGCAACCACAGAGCATACGATAAATAGATATATAAAACCCAAGCTCGGCTCTGATACCATTGTTGGCGTGGCAGTGGGCGCGGACCCGGTCGAGTACACAGCGGATAATATTTGAGTAATTAAGATAAAATGTGGACACGAGATTTAACGTGGAAAACCCCCAAATAATCGGGGTAAAAAAACCACGGGTAAGGAAGAAGAATTCACTATAGAGGAATATATAAGAGTTATAACCTCTCAATCTATAAAGGAGAAAACCCTCACCTCTCTCTTTTATAGTCGGAGAAATACCGACAAACTCTCTATTTTTATTCTCTCTTTCTCTCTATTAATTTTCTTCTCTGTCTGGGATGAGATTTGCACTGCATCGACCCTCATATTTATAGGCAAAATCCACGCATGTGAACAGATAGAAAGCTTGAGCAGACAAAAGTGAATGCGGCGCCCATTCTTCTCCATTTGGCATTCTTTTGACTATTCAAACTGACATGTGCCTTTTTTTTATTATTATATTATGTCGACACAGAGGATTGTATGTAGTGCCTATGATGCGATTAAGGGCTATTCCTCAGCTGATCGGTGGATAAAATAAATATAAATTGTAGATAAGATCTCTGTATAGGACCCAATTAGATATTGGCTTTCACATGTCTAATAATACGTCGCACAAAGACAAAAAAATGAGTACAGTTTAATTCATGGCTTTGAACACGGACAGGACGGGTCGGTTTTGGGGCCCGTTACAACAGACAGGCCGAAAATCTGGTCCGATCCCGGTTCGTCTTCTTTAATTAAAAAAAAGAAAAAAAATTAATATTAATTAACTTTCGCAAACGGAAAAATATTAAAAAAAGTTGGGTTGGTATATTGGTGAGACTCTCATTGTTTAATAGCTGGCCCGGGTTTGAGTATGTTTGCCACAAAATTTTTAATTATAATTAATTATCAGCTCATATTTTTCTTCTATTTAATTTTAACACACCCCAATTAGCCCATATTTTCTTTCCATTTAATTTTGACCCCAAAATTGATAGGTTGAATACTTCACATCTGTGTACATTAATTTTTAATTCCCTTACAATTTACTTTTATTAATTTCTCCCCTTTATTTTATAAAACTAAGAATTTCGAAAAAGTCCATGTGTATATTTCTATTTAATTTGATTGATTTATTCAAAAATATATATTTTATAATCTAAAGATACCGGTTTAACTCCACTTTGAATCCATTCTCTATACCGGTTAAACCCACTAAACCTTAAACCACTAAAATTTTCCGGTGGTTCGAAAACTCGGTTTCAGAATGGTTTAATTAGTTAAATTAGGTGTTACTCGAGAAATCACGGCACGCATTTTTCTATATTCGAGAAAAAAAAAGGCACAACTCGAAATGTATTTTCATTATTGCTAATTGTGTAAATATGACAAATTTGGCTAATGAGGCCCAATTACGAATCGAAATTAAAAATAACACCACACAACAAACACGAATTAAAAGTAGATAAAAAAACGCGCGCCGAAAAACAACCTCAATCGCGGGCGACTGCGACGATCTGTTTCCCGACGTTACGGCCGGTGAAGATCGCCTCGAGGCCCGCCGGCGCGTTTCTCCAATCCCTCGATTACGTCTTCGATGTAAGTAATCTTTCCCTGCTTGATGAGAGAGGATAGCCATCTCGAAGTATTTAGGGTAGCGATGGTAATTCTCGTCCGTACTAAATCCTTGGACGCGGAGCCTCTTGACGAGGATTTGAAGCATATTGTGTATGGGGTCCTTCTGGGCGAGGTGGTACTGAGAGATCATCCCACACGTGGCGATGCGGCCGTGGTCTCTCATGTTGGGGAGGACGGCGTCCAGCATTTTGCCGCCGACGTTGTCGAAGAATATGTCTATCCCGTAAGGAATCGCCTGAGATTAGGATGTAAGGTGATTAGTAAGTTATTCGAGTTTCAGACTATAAATCATCCGTGGGATTGTCTTATGATGAAAGTGTGATAAGCCCAGAAACTGATACTTCGCAGGGGCTGCGTCTAAGTCACGCTCTTCCTCTATAGTTGAATGCGTCGTCAAAGCCTAGTTTGTTCTTCAAGAGCTCAACCTGCGAATACGAGAAGCAGATTCAAGATTTTTAGTTAACACGGAGGTTTTTGGGATGGATTTGTAGGAAGAAAGGACGAACCTTCTCTTTGCTCCCTGCACTTCCGACCACATAGCAGCCCATCTGCTTGGCTAATTGGCCAACTATTTGGCCCACGGCGCCTGCAGCTGCCGTAATAAACACGGTCCTCGCCTTTCTTGGGAGAGCAGATCTCGTAAAAACCAGTGTAAGCGGTGATCCCAACTGTGCCTGAAGGGCGAAAAAGTAAACCATTGAAATACTCTTTTTTTTTTAGGATCGAAGTTAAGAAATCTCTTCATTACAAGAATTCCTGCGTAGTACGAGAGAGGGACATCGGTGTGTTTGATCTTGAAGAACCATCGGGGGCTGTAATGAGGCTGTACTCTCCCAGCTAGTGAATCCCCAAACGAGGTCGCCTTTTTTTGAACTTCGGATGAGAAGAATCCACCACTTTCGATACCCCATTTCCCCTGATTATCTATCATCGACACACAAGAAGAAAAAATAAGCAGGGAGCAATAGAATTCGTTGAAAAGTAATAGCGATAGATGGACTTACGGACCAGGTGGTGATGCTGGTAAGAAAATGCCCTGAAAAGGGTCGCAGGAGAGGTAAAGATTCTTGACCAAGATGGCATTTTTACTGTTTGTTTGGTATCTTAGTAGTTATTGTTGAGGTTTTAAAGATCATGTCGGAAGCTTTGGGTGCGCCGTGGACGTAGTTTCTTACTGCTCGAAGGTGTTCTTGATCGTCTCTCCCATTTCTCTTGGTGTGTTCTCTTTGACTTGTTGTGATGGAGTGGATTATCGTAGTTATGAGCACGCAAGGGAGGATTGAGAGGAAAAAAATGTATAATATTTATAGGGCACGGCCATTGTTTTGCTGTATGCTTACTTTGAATGTCAGCGAGTGAAGTGAAACCATGACTGGGAGGAGGAAGTCTCTTTTCCGATTACCATATTTATAAATAAATTGGTTGGTTGTTCGTCTTTCTCCTTGCAAGTGGGAGTTGAATAGTGAAGTTTATCCAATTGGAAATTTAATATATAGACACGTTGGAAGCCGCCTTCACACTTTGGACTAGAGAATTTTCTTGTTTCATGGCATGACTTAAAAATAATAACGAAAGCATATTACCTTCTAGAAAGGATTACGGCCTCCCGGGGAACTTTCCTTGGCCTTGTTGGATTTTTGGGCTTTAGTTTTTCTTTTTTTATTATTCTGATTTGCATTTGTGAAGTGTTATTCGACTAAGCTAAATGTTGTCTATGAGACACCTCCAATTTTCTGCACGACTAATTCACCTGTCTATGTGTACCGTCCAAAAGGTTCAAGTAGTCCAATGAGATCTAATGTAAGAAGAATCGTAATGAAGAAAACAAAAAACATGTATATACCAAAATTTCATATCTTCTAGGTTTTATCGTCATAGAAACCTTCTAACTAGTCTTACAGCACGAAATGTTTCAAACATGGCACCATCTCAAAGAATTAAAATAAGTATATATACTAATTCAAAGAACCTCCAATTAACTGCAAGGCACTTTCAAGCAACAAATCAAACCAAGAGAGTGAAAAAGCGGCGAAGTCATCATAGGTCGCCGTGACTGAGGAGCAGCATACAAATGGACCCAATAAGGCCTCTTCTTCTTTTCGCCTTCTTAGCCTCGATAGGATACCTCGCCGGGGAATTCCATTCCTCCTCCTTTTACCTTCAGTGGTCGAATCGGCCCCTTTATCTGAACTTCGTCTCTTGCTTCTCATTGGACGAAGGAACTTGTTTAGTGTTCGGAGACTTGACTTCACTGAGAAGCGTTTTCAAAGGACTGTGTTTCTGCTTCTCTTCACGGGGCTCCAGTTAGTTACTTTGGCTATCATCTCCTCGTTCTTCTTTCTGCCTTCTGATTCGTTCACTATGTTGGTCAGCGAAGGAACCAACCAGCTTGGAGAGGATTGGATTGGTTTTGCTGTACAGTTCCGATTTCTGATATTGTATCGGTTTTCTTGATTGGGTTTAGGGTCGGGTTGGACCAAAGTCATGAAAGATGGTGGCTCGAATACTTCTGATTTGTTGGTTTGGGATTCTGTGACTGTCTCCTTTTGCTTTTCATTGCTTGCCTTCTGGTGTATCAGATGATTGTGATAGAGCTGTCCAAAAAAAGATCATACGGCTCACATGAGGATATATTATATAAAGGCATCGCACATATTAACGGGCGTATAAAAGC